>PITA01002290.1:0-165773 GCA_004023965.1 Spilogale gracilis | reverse complement strand
GGAGCACTGGGTGTGGGGAATGGGGAATGAATCTTGGAACACTGGAAAAAAAAATTTTAGTAACAATAAAAAAAAAAAAACATAAGTTGAATACAATTTTTGAACTGAACATTGCAGCGCAAGAACATGGAAAGGGCTTTGTACATGGTAGATGTCATCAAATGTTTGGGGCATTGGAGTTAATAAATAAGCCCCTAAATCTATGTTTTTCCGTCCTCATCCTATCACTCCATACATCTTTATTTTCCTGCAATGACGGAAATCAAAAAGACTCCATGAATGTTCGCTGCAAGATGTGCAATGATAATAAAGCCTTGGTTAGATGCAGTCTTAATCCCTCCTTCATTTGATCGTCACAAGAGAGTAGAAAAGAAACTAATTCTTTGAGACAGCTGAACCAGAGCCAGGCACCATAAAGGGTGCTTTATATCCATTATCTCATTTAATCTTCATAATGACACTAAGGTGTAAGTATACTCTTTTTACAGGCGATAAAACTTAGGCTCGTAAATGTTCAGTTTAACATGACCCAGATCACACAGCTAGTAAGTAGAATGGCTGAGGTTTGAGTTGAGTTTTAGCTGATTTCCCAGTCAGATACAATAATGACAAGGACACTGTATGTATTTAGTTTTTTCTCTGTGACTTATCAATTTTAATCTTCCCCCAAATCCTTCAAGGTATGTATTATTATCCACATTTCACAGATGACCCAAAAGTGAGGCTTAGATCATGTAACCTGTCCAAGGTCACATGGCTAATGTATTGATAGTGGATATATGAATATAGCTTTGTCTGTCTCCAGAACCTACTCATTCCCACATAATACTCGACCTCTAAATACAGCTATATAGTAATTGCTATTAGCAAAAATCCTATCCAGACTCTAACCTCATACATACCTCCCACGCAACACACACGTACCCACACACACATATGGTTAGAAGAATAGTGGCCATTATTTTTAAAAAGGGAAGTTTATAATATAATATCATGAAATCAAAACCAGTATCACCATTATTCTAGTTGAGCAATTAAATATAGAAAAATCCATTACATCTTTATTTTAGTATCTTTCCATTTAAAGGTTATGTTCCTAAGAAAGAAAAAAAATGTTTTGAAATGCTAATGCTGTTTTGCATCATTTAGGTGCACATTCTTGTGGTTTGAGAAAAATCATCTAAAAATATTGATATAACAAGTTCTATAATATTATGATAAAAGGAAATTAAAATACTAGATTTATACAATATTTTCCAATGAGAATGAAGTGAATGAAAGATCAGAAATAGCAAAAGCAGTTGCCAGCAAAATGCACTTTCTTTCCTTTAAAAAAAAATACTTTTTAGTATAGTTGACACATAATGTTACAGTAGTTTCAGGTGTATAACTTAAGGATTCAACATCTCTATACATTATACATTATGCTGGGCTCACAACATGTGTAGCTGCCATCTGTCACCATACAGTGCTATTACAGTACCATTGACTGTATTCCCGTATGCTGTGCTTTTTATTCCTGTGACATTCATTCCATAACTGGAAGCCCAGATCTCCCACTCTCCCTTACCTATTTTGCCCAACCAACCCCTGCCCCAGCATCGCTCCCTCTGGCAACCATCAGTTTATTCTCTGTATTTATAGGTCTGAGTCTGCTTTTTGTTTGTGTAACTCATGTGTTTTTTAGATTCCACCTATGAGTGAAATCACATGGTATTTTTCTTTCTCAGTATGCCTTATTTCTCTTAGCATGAAATGTACTTTCTTAATTCAGATCAAAGGCTCCTGATTAGATCAAGTTACATTGAAAGAAAAGGACCTTTACATAAGTCATTTTCTAAACATTAATATAAGAATCATTTTGTTTTAAAGTATAAGCAATTATGCAAGTATAAACAAAAAACACATTTCTTGGTATTTTTTCATTAAAAGATCAGAGGAGTTACCTGGAATGACAAAAGCAAAAACAACAAAGAGTCTAATCTTTGAAATATACGAAGATGAATGAAAATGTAGTAACACCTCACCAAACTAGAAATTTTACTTGTGGAGCATACAGTCAGAAACCCATCATTAAATCAAAAGGACTTGAAAGTGGCCAAGAGAGGTTGTGATGTCTGATAAAGTTAATGAGTCTCAGTAATCGTACAGTTTCTTTTGTCTGTATTCAGTATCTCTGTATCTTTTTTCAACTACAATAGTAATAAATGTGGGTTATCTCATATCTGAATCCATTCTACATTAGAGGCACAAAATTAAAAGTGAGAAAAATTTCTAAAGGTTGGAATGTTGACTGAAGTAGTGATAGTTGTTAGTGAGTACAATGTAGGAAAACTACTAAAACGTACCTCTAAGCTATCTAGGGCAAATAACCCTGTATATGTATCAGTAACCTGTAGGAGCCCAAATTTTACGCGATTGAAGTATAATAACTGGTATTCGTATTCAGTACCTGAAGGCAGTGGGAAATGTTTAACTTCCATTCAGATTTCTTATTTTACAAAGGCCCCAAGACTGTACGCTGTTTTAGAATATTTATATAGTAAATGATTAAAACCAAGTATTTGTGCTTAAAGTAATAAGCCTTTAGCTATCTAGAAAGCCACATGGTTTAGAATAACTGAGGCTCCAAGACTGAAATCCTTCCACTCACTGATGAACCCATACTTCTATCCAGCTAGTTTCTTTTAATATCAGAAGTGTGTGTTTTCTATAATCACTAAAGAATTAATGAACCACAAAGAAGTTGGATTAAGTGGTATGTGTGAAAATGTACTTGCTAGCAAAAGATAACACTTGGCGATAGTCACTGTACAGCTGTGACATTGCCTTGAATCCAAAGAAATGGCTTGGCAGAGATTGGAAGGAGTTTGTATGTGGAAAAACAGATGGGAGACAAATGAAGAACACTTTCATTCAGGTCCTACAAATTGTAACTCTGACTGTTCTGCATTAATCAGGAGTTAAGCTCTCTCTGCCTTTCAAGCTTTCTGGAGAGGCAACATTTCTTCTCACAGGTGCTCTTGAACTCATTTTCCTGCATTAGGGATAAGTCCACCCAGTGCTGCTGGCCATTGCACTTCGCTGGCTGACCCTGGGCTGGTCCAGTGCCCTTGTTGTTTTCCCATGCAAACGTTATACCCTCCTAGTCTGCCCTCCAGTGATTTGGGATTTGTCATGATTTGAGAACTTGAGAAACCACTGTTCTTTTTATCTGTTTCAAAAGGGATATGTTTTGTTTTGTGTAGTCAAATTATGCTTTGAAAGTTCAGAAGAGGAAAAAGGGCAAAGTCCCCGAGAGGAGTAATGTGGCTGTGACTGTGACTCAAGTTATAGATGCTGGTTAACTTTACCAGAAGCAGACAGATTGGTTTAAATAAAAGCAACAATAAAAACACACATGTTGCTGTGGGGAGAACTATGGTGGTGGCCGTGAATCAAGTAGTCTTTTCTGAGGGCACAATATCAGGAAATGGTAGTTTTGGGAAGGACAAAGTGAGAAACAGAAAAGGTAAGGAAAGTGTGGCCATGATAACATTGAGCCTCAGCTTGTATTATGTCACGAGCAGTACAGAGGTGGCATTTTCTCAGTTTTGAATCAGAGTGGATGATGTATTTCATTGTGTTGGCAGTTCACTAGGGATCAGGAATAGTTACTGTTTTTTAACAGCTTTATATAGATAGGTATAATTGATATACAAAAACAAAACATATTTAATGTATACAATTTAAAGTTCAGACATATGCAAACACAAGTGATACCATCTCCACAATCAAGAGACATATGCGACACCTCCTAGAATTTTCTTATGTCTCCTTGGTTTCATTTTTGCTTTGTTGTAATAACACTTAACATAAAATTTGAACAGTGGCATATTTGAACAACACGATAGACCAAGTGGACCATGCAGATATATACAGAATATTCCATCCAGCAGCAGCAGAATGCAATTCTTCTTAAGTGCACATGAAACATTCGTTAGGGTAGATTGTATGTTAGGCCACAAAACAAGTCTTAACAAACTGAAACAGGTTGAAATGATAGCAACTGTCATTCCCAACCACAATGGTATATAACAGGAAATCAATAATAGGAACAAAACTGGAAAATTCACATACATGTAGAATTAACACATTCCTGAACAACCAGTGGGTCAAAGAAAAAATAGAAATAAAAAAAAATGTCTTGAGACAAATGAAAATGGAAATACAATATACCAAAGCTTATGGGATGCAGCAAAAGCACTTAGGGGAGTTTAAGCTATAAACACCCACATGAAGAAAACAAAAGAAAGATGTCAAATAAACAGTCCAAATTTACATGTGCAGGAATTAGGAAAGGAGAATAAACTAAGCCTGAGGTTAGAAGAAGAGAAGAAATGAAGATTACAGCAGGAAGAAATGAAATGGAGAATAGTAAAAAAAATAGAAAAGTTCAGTAAGATGAATAGTTGTCTTTTTTTAAGATAAAAATGATAAACTGCACATTAACCAAGCAAAAAAGAGAGAGAACTCAAAGAAAACTATGCATGAAAGAGGCAAGGTTATAACTGATACCACATAAATACAAAGTATCATAAGACCCTATTGTAAATAACTATATGCCAACAAATTAGATAACCCAGAGGAAAAGGATACATTACTAGAAACATACCACTTACCAAGACTGAATCATGAGAAATAGAAAATGTGAACAGACCAATAATGAGTAAGGATATTGAAGCAGTAATGAAAAAAACTCTAAGCAAAGAAAGACCTAAGACTAGATGGTTTCACTGGTGAATACTACCAAGCAACTAAAGAATGAACACTGATCCTTCTCAAACTCCTCTGAAAAATTAAACAGTAGGACACATTCTCAAAATGTATAAGGAAGTCATACCATTCAATTGCAAAAAAAAAAAAAAACCCACAAAAAACACACCACAATCTGATTTAAAAATGGGCAAAGGACCTCAATAGAGATAACTGCGCCCACTCCACCCCCCTTCTCTGTAACATTATTCATAATAGCTAACACACAGAAATAATCTAAGTGTCAGTTGACAGATGAACAGATAAAGAAAATGTTTATATATGCAATGGATTATTATTCAGCCTTAAAAAGGAAGGAAATCCTGTCATTTGTGACAACATGGATGAAACTTGAGGGCACTGGGCTAAGTGAAATAAGTCACACAGAGAAAGGCAAATACTATATGATGACACCATGAATTTTTTTTAAAAATGCACTTATAGAAACAAAGAGTAAATTGGTGGTTGCCAGGGTTGCAAGGTAGGGGAAATGGGGCAATGTTGGTCAAAGGATACAAACTTCCAGTTATAAGGTGAATAAGGTTATGGGTGACTATCGTTAACAGTACTATAATACACTACAATACACACACACACACACACACACACACACACACAGAAAGAAAAAATAGTAAGTATGTGAGGCGATGGAGTACTTACCTAGTGTGGTAATCATTTCACAATGCATTTGTGTATCAAATTATGTTGTACCCCTTAACTCACACAGTGTTATATGTCAGTTACATCTCAATAACTCTGGAAAAAATAAATTGCAGGCAAAAAAGGAAATCCATGAGTTATATCCCTTTAAATTTGAAGTGCTTAATCCCATCCTGCTCTCTATAGGTGCTGTGTTGTACGGTATTCTTCCTTTAGCATAACTGACTTTCCATATGAATGGAACAGCAACATCCCTTTTCTCCCAACCCCCCAGCCACTGGCAATCACTAGTTAACTTGGTTTTTTCATCAAGTCATTCTAGTTGGCCATACCTGGGCTACTTTTGCATTAGAGTGGCTGGCCTCTAGGGAAATTTTTGTCACCCTTGTGCCTGAAGGAGAATCTGCAGGTACTTTTGTCAAGCCAATTATATAGTAAGCTGTGAACCAGTCATATCTTTGTTTTTTGTTTGTACCCAGGGAAATATGAGTGAGTTCTAAATGGAATCCAATCATTAGTCTATAAGTATACTAACCTTAGAATTAGCTATTAATTGAAAGCCCTTGAAAGAGTGACAATTTAAGCTGAATTAAATATAGTTAATAATGTAACCTAGTTCTACATACAAGTCCTTCTCTAAATACAAAAGCAGAATACTGCCTCTTTGGGTTTTAGCTTTTGGAAAATGCTTGGATGAGTTTAAGAAGAAAAGATTAGCTTAGAAATTAGGGAAGAGAGGTAGTGTTTAAACTGTCGAAATGACTAGACTATTTCCAGTATCCTTGGCCACTCTCAAAGTAACTCTTTACAGAAAGTCATCTGCCTAAAGAATATATTACATAAAATCTTACATATTCACCAAGGGACCCATACAGAGCAACACTTTGTTTTCCTAATTTGAGTTATGGTATGTTCCTGAAAACAATGTCCTCTTTTTTAAAAGCGCAATTTAGAGCACTGTTGTTTTTTTTAAAGATATGTTCTGTACAGCCCCAGGGGTTCTACTGAGCCCTATTAAGGCAGTGGACAGGGAAGGTGACTTACGGAACTGATGACTACAAGGAATAGGATTTAATTATTTGCATCTGACCCAGGTTTATTGTTAAGTATCATTTCAATGGGATATTTACTGCAGAATAATTGGTTAGTCACAAACCATCCCCTGGCATGTAATAAAAAACAATGCATGGAATGCTTATTACTGGGAAAGCAGAAAGACTGGGAATAAATGATTTTAGAATCAGAAGCATCTTATCCTCTAGAAATCTAAGAAATCTAGGAAATCTTCTGTTACACAGATTAGCAGAACAGATTTTAAAACCTGAGTTAACAATTCTGTGGTTGAGTCAAGCTACTTTCCAGTTAAGTATAAGCGTTTGCTCTTTACAACCACCAGACTGCCACATTATTTACAAATGGCTAAGTCATTAAGTTAAAAGGGGACATGAAATATGATGGAACTGGCCTTTTTTCCATCTTCTTTTTAAAAGGTGCAACTTAAAAAAATACACACCTAAAGCATTCTTAAAATCTGTTCTCAGAGAAGAGTTAGAAACTCTTGGACACCATGCTCATGTGCTTTTTTGTTCTAAGAACTTAAAAAAATATTTCCCTCTTTTAATTCTAACAAATGTTAGTCTCAATTCTACAAAATAAGGCAAGCTCTCTCAAATTTCCTTGAACTCTCTATTGTGAGCCCCTCTTCTGCCAAGTCAGAAAAATGTGCTTAAATTGGGGTTTGCCCCATTTCCTTCATCTAAGTTTTGGAGAGTTTATGTTGTGCCAAGAGATTAAGGCTGAAGTGTGCATTTGTTCCTCATTGTTGCACTCGAAACACTGGCATGTACTGACACATCCTCCATCCTGCTTCTATCCTCCTTTATTTTGATTTCATGACCACTTGAGTCCTGCTACTTCTCTAGGCCTTGAGACTTTCCTGTCCACCTCCTGGTTTCTACTTTGGCTTTCTTTTTACTTTACCACTTGACTCACTCCCTAGGTGGGCAGGTGGATGGACATACCAAAGCATGTCTTCCCCAACCTTGTTTAGGTCATTACCTTGCTTTCAAAATGTAGAAACTAAGAACTGACTTCTTTTTCCTTGTCTCTGGAAGTAAGCACTCTTCCTATTTCAGATTGCCCAAATTTACATGTCATGGGGGTGGGGAAACACATCAGAAGGCAACAGGAAGTACTGAAGGATACAAGATTTTTTTTTACTTGTATTTTTTTTTTTTTGGATACAAGATTTTAAAAACAGTTAACATTTTAAAATCATTCTCTATTTCATTTATTTTTGAGGAGGTACATTGCAAAAAGGGGAAATGGTCTAAACGAGAAGGTATTTTGAGAAGTCTTTGGGGGTAACCAAGGTAGCTAGACAGATGCGCTGAAAGCATTTTATAGGGATAAAGAATATTCACCAATAAGACCATTTTGTGAAACATTGAGTTTCTTATTATTTTATGATTCAACTGTCAATTGAGCTCAGTTCTCATGTATTTCTGAGTGCTTCAAGGCACATTTCCCATCACAATTTGAGTAGAAGAAGCAAGAATGCATTTCTATGTCAATATAGAAATAAGGAAAACGGACATCTATTCTCCAAGTTCAGGAATTATGCCAAAATTCAAATTGTGAATTAACTGTCATAGAAAAGCACCTCAGTAAACAAAGCAAGGGCCATACGGAGTCTTCAACGTCTGGATAGCCCAGTTTTGTCTTTTGAGCCTCTGGTAACACATTTAGCAAAGAGTAAATCTGGCAATGTTCTCAAACATTTTCTAGGTTATTTGCAATCCTTGGAATCAGCTCATGTAATAATAGTAATATCCTGGACAAACAGCATGGTAAACATAACTTTCCTTGGAAGCAAAACAAAAGAAAAGGAATTTGAGTAAACTGAAGGGGTATTTTGAGACTCAATCAACTAAATATTGCTTTTCCCAATATTCTTTGGAATTTGAAAGCATTGTTTCTCAAACTGTATTCCATACTCTCTATACTTTAATAAATTCTTCAGATCATTCTTATGTGTGTTTGCAAACCATCAACCTTGAGAAATTTATGCATATATTCATTTATTTACCTCTATGTGGAGTACTGTGTATATGGATATACATGTGTGAATGCTCACATACTATTCTTATACATTTTTAGTATTATCAATATATTAATATCATTGAATATATTAGTATTCCTGAGGAAAAAAGCAGACCAAATATAGCTACTAATAAGTTTCTTAGCCACTTTTTAAGCAATCTTTATGATAGTAATACTGGAAAGATTAGATTTCTAGTGGAATAGTATATAATATTTAGTGAACACATATCTCTGAACTGTGCTGAGGGCTTTACAAATATCTTCTTACTCCCATCTCACCATACTCCTTTGAGTTAAGGAGCTCTTATTTCCTTTTGTTACAAAAGGGGAGGAAGTCACTTCTATGGGGCTAGTTCTTCACATTTACTTATTCAACTCATATTTGTTCAAAGATAGTTAAGTATCTGTCCTAATAATTACTGAGACTAGAACAAGAACAACATGAATAATAATTTTAAGAGTAGCAAACATGTTTGAAATGATTATTATGTGCCAGGCACTGGAGTATGCATTTTACATTAGTGACCTTATTTCATTCTCATGTCAACATTATATGAAATATATTGCCTTAATTCCTATTTTCTAAGTGAGGAAATTGAGGCTCAGAGATAATTTATTGAAAGTCATGTAGGTAATGCTCGTGGGTAATAATACCTGACTTGGGTGCATTTCAAAATCTCAAAATTTTCTTCCTGCCTGCCTTCCTGCTTGCTTTTCTTTTCCTTCCTTGTTGCAACAAATATATTTGAGTTTGGTTGCCATCATTCTAAAAATGCAACTCCCTCTGCCCTGAAACGTTTCTGAGCTTCTCTCTTTGTTTTCTGTGTTTCTTGGACGTTTATTCTCACTGTTCCTGTTTCTTCCCTTACTGTTAAATCCCTTATCCTCTGCAGTTGGAAGTCAGCCCTCATCAATTTCTTTTTTTTTTTTAAGATTTTATTTATTTGACAGAGAGAGAGGTAACAAGCAGGCAGAGAGAGAGGAGGAAGCAGGCTCCCTGCTGAGCAGAGAGCTGGATGCGGGCCTCGATCCCAGGACCCTGAGACCATGGCCTGAGCTGAAGGCAGAGGCTTTAACCCACTGAGCCACCCAGGTGCTCAAGCCCTCATCAATTTCTAAAGCTACTTCCTTCAAGGTCGCAAAAGGTTTCTTAATTATATATCTAACAAAAGTTTCTCTGTTTTCCTCATCCCAGACTTCTTTGCTTAGGATGCTCAACAAAGACCACGGAACAGAGAAGAATGGGCTAGTAACTTGGTTGTTTAAATGCATTACTAACCCACTTTTTGATTTGTTTTCTTTTGTCTTTTTGTTGTTGTTGTTGTTGTTGTTTTTTCCTTTCCCCACAGAGACCAAGGTTTTTCAGTATTGAGCAGTGTTGCTTAATCAGGGGTCCACATAAGCAGTAGCTCCATGATTTTGATTCAGGGGTTCTAGGGTGAAACTAGGCATACGTATTTTCAATATGTTCTTTACATAATTCTGCTTTGTACCAAGTATTGGGATTAACTGCTGGATAATTAATAGCTGTTTGTGTTTCTTTTTAATATGGACCATAAAAAATGATGATTTGCTTTTTTTTTATTTGAAGAACATGCTTTCTTACCTGCATATTTTCATATTTTCAGTTTTTAAAATCCACCGATACACTGTTTAATCTTACCCTTACAGGTTTAAATCTGTTGGCATTATGGCTCAGAAAAAAGCAACTACAAAATTACAGATAATTGCCTCATGAAGTTTGGAGTTTTAAGTAGTAAATAAAGACAGTATGAATATAACTCTCCTTAGAAGCTTATTAGACAAATTGTTATTGATTTTTTTAAATTATAAACTATGATTTTTATAATTACTATGTACAATGAAGCATATTAATTTATCCTTGATGGCTTAACTGATGGCTAAGAATGGGGTCTTTCATGTCTTTTTACTATATAAATGTACCTCTTCCTTCTCTACATGACAGATTTTTTAAATATTCCAGAATTACTTTACCCTATTTTAAGTAATGTAACTAATCTATTTCTTCATCCTAAACCAAACTGGCTACTGAAACCTATCATACACGATTTACTGGAGGAAAGTTAAAATCTATTTAAAAAACACCAAATAAAAATTTTCCTACTAAAGTAAGGATGTTGTATTTATTTTATTTTTTTAGGATTTTATTTATTTGTTTGAGAGATACAGAGAGACAGGGAGAGGGAGAAGCAGACTCTCAGCTGAACAGGACCCTGGGATCATGACCTGACTTGAAGGCAGATGCTTGACTGACTGAGTCACCCAAGCGCCCCTAAAATAAGAATGTTTTAAAATGAATTAATACTATGGGTCAAGAATATTTTAACTAATTTCAGAAAATATACCTTAGGGTAATAGTGTTGTTCTACGAGAACTGGTAGAGTTAGAAATAGTCCTTGAAATCAAAATTAGAGTTATTTTGCCTTCTTTCTGCAAAAACGATGGTTTGAAGAAGTAATTTTGTATTAATCAATTCAGCCATATAGCTCATTTCTTTCTAAGATCAAAAAGCCTAGTCACTTTTTTATCCATTTGATAAAAGGTGACTTTTGTAATTTCTATTATAAAAGTGAGGTCATTGTGGAGACAAATTAAGAATGGGTCTCCAACCCCAGATTTCTAAAGAATCAGAGCACGGAAATGAATGAAGAATGAAGTAGATAGTCATAAGTTTTTATTGCTACCCAGGTAAGATTAAGAATGAATGATTATTTGGGATGCCTTGGTGCCTCAGTTGGTTAAGTGTCTGCCTTTGGCTCACGTCATGATCCTAGGGTCCTGGGATGGAGCCCCACATTGGTCTCCTTGCTCAGCAGGGAGCCTGCTTCTCCTTCTCCCTCTCCCTCCCTGCTTGCATGTGCTCCCTCTCTCTGTGTAAATAAATAAATAAAAATTCTTTAAAAAAAAAGAATCAATGGGGATTGGCAAGATGGCAGAAAGCTGGGTGACCCCATTTTGGGGAGTCCCCTGACGTGAGCTGAATACCTGCAAGAAACACTGCAAGAACACTGTGAGCACCCATGAAATCAGCCTGAAATGTAATATTTCACACTTCTGGATCTCTACGGGGGACGAAGAGCATCGACAAAGAGGCACGCATCCCCCAGGAGAGGGGATTTTGCAGACTTGAGCGCGATGTGTGTGGCCCCAGGATCTCAGTCCCTCCTGCGTGGGAGTGCACCACAGACCCCCTGGGCGGAGACAAGGTCGCAAAACCCAAAATCAGTGGAAGTTCCCATGGCACGGGAGCAAAATGACAAGCAGGGGTTTTAGGCGCCAATCTGACCAGCGGCTGCGGGTACCCCCAATTGTGACAAACTGCCAAAGGGGAAGACACAGGGAGAGTCTGTGAGCCCCGCACCATCCAGAGGGCTGCTAGCTGAGGGCTCTCTCTGGGAAGGAGGTCTAGGCGCAGACATCTTGCTCTGGCCAGACTTCCTGAAAAGCTGCAAAAAGCTGCAAAAGAACAAATCCTCCAGAAAACAAAAGCCTAAAAACCTTGTTGCCATAGAGCCCAGCCCCTAGGACGGGGGCGGAGAGACTCTGCCCAGGTTGAAGGGACTGAAAAACAGCATGGCAGGCCCCACCCCAGACGGCAAGCTGGAAGAACAGGAGGACAACACCAAAACTGTAAAACCCAAACATCGGGGGAAAGGCAATATATTAAGCTCCTGGTATTACCCAAAAAGCTATATGCTTTATAGATACAGCTTTTCACTTTGTTTTCTTTTTTAAACTTTTTTCTATTTTTACTCTTAAAAAGTTGCCACTTTAAATTTAAAATTAATTCTCATTGTTTTTGTTCCTTTAATTTTTAACCCACTTATTATTACAATGTGATACTTACTACAACACTCCATAATAACATTATACCTTGAAATTTTTTCAAACACATAGCTGTGTTTTCTGTTGTTGTTGTTGATGATTTTTTTGTTTGTTTTTTCTGTTTTTTTCCCTCTCTTCTCTCTTCTTTCCTTTATTCTTTTTTCTTTTCAATATACATATAGTTATAAGCTTCAAGGTAATCCTGTATTCCTATTCAATACTACCCCTATATACAAACCAGTTTTAATCTCCCTATATCTTTAGAAAGTGGACTCCTCTAACAATAATAACAAGACAAACCCAGGAGGATCTGAAATACATTCCTTGCCCACAAGGAGTGTTTGCACTCACCTTCCCACCCTATTCTGTCAGTGTTTCTGTGTAATTGTTTTTGCCTTTGTAATATATAAATACTGGTCCTGGGGGTCATTTGGGTTGGGCTTAGCTTTTTGATCTCTTCAACTTTCTTTTACTCTTGATGGTCTTTTTCTTTACTCTGATGTAGTTTTGTACCATATAAATCCTACCATTAGGACCCACTCTATCTGGTTTTTTTTTTCTTGCTTCCTTTCTCTTCTTCTCTCTCTTTTTACTTTCTCTTGCTTTTTGGTGGTGACTTCTGATTGCTCTGAAACCTTCCAGTGAGTAATTCACCTGGATAGTGGTTGATATATTCATCTATACATCCCCTCAACCACTCCTCGCCAAAATGACTCAGAGGAGGAAAAACCAACAGAAGAAAAACCCAGAGACTGCAACCCCTCTCACAGAGTTACTGGAAATGAACATAAGCAATATGACAGAAATAGAATTCAAGGTAGCAATCGTCCAAGCAATGGCTAACTTGGAAAAGAACATTAGCCTCAAGATAGAAGCTCTAATGACAGAAGTGAAAGCTGAGGTTAGAAAGGCTATTAATGAGATGCAATCTAACTTAAATACACTAACAGCTAGAGTGAGTGAAGCTGTAGGTCATATTAGTGATTTAGAAGGCAGATGGATTAAGAAGGAGGAGCAAGAGAAGTCTTGGAACAAACAGCTAAAATACCATGAAAATAGAATTAGGGAAATAAATGATGCCATGAAACGTTCCAATATCAGAATTATTGGAATCCCCGAAGGAGTTGAGAGAGAGAGAAACCTAGAAGATATAGTTGAACAAATCATGGATGAAAATTTCCCTAATCTGGGGAATGAAACAAATTTTCATGTTCTAGGGGCAGAGAGGACATCCCCCAAGATCATTGAGGCCAGAAAAACCTCCAGGCACATAACTGTAAAATTCATGAATTATAAAACCAAAGAATATGTCTTAAGAGCACCTAGGGGGAAGCGATCCCTTACCTATAGAGAGAGGACCATCAGAATAATGTCAGACTAATCCACAGAAACCTGGCAAGCCAGAAAGGGCTAGCAAGACATATTCAGGAAATTACATGAGAAAAATATGCAACCAAGGATAATGTACCCAGCAAGGTTGACTTTCAGAATGGAAGAGGAGATAAAGAAAGAGCTTCCAGGAGTGCCAAGGTCTAAAAGATTATGCAACCACCAAGCCAGCACTACAAGAAATACTAAGAGGGGTTCTGTAAAAGAGAAACGAACCTAAGAGTGACACGACAGAAATTTACAGAGGTAATCTATAGAAACATGAACTTCACAGGCAACATGATGTCAATTAAAACGGATCTATCAATAATCACTCACAATATGAATGGCCTAAATGTTCCAATAAAAAGACACAGGGTTGCAGACTGGATAAAACGACAGGACCCATCCATATGCTGTTGACAAAAGACACATTTTGAATCTAAAGGCACTTCCAGATTGAAAGTGAGGGGATGGAGGACCATCTTTCATGCCAGTGGACCCCAAAAGAAAGCCGGGGTAGCAATTCTCATATCAGACAAATTGGATTTTAATCGAAAGACTGTAGTCAAAGACACAGAAGGACACTACATCATTCTCAAAGAGTCTATACACCAAGAAGATTTAATAATTGTAAATATTTATGCCCCAAACATGGGAGCAGCCAACTGTTAAGCAAAATAAAAAGTCATATTGATATGAAAATATTAATTGTAGGAGAGCTTAACACACCACTCTCAGCAATGGACAGATCATCTAAACAGAAAATCAAAAAAGAAACAAGATCTTTAAATAACACATGGACCAGATGGATCTTATAGATATATTCAGAACATTCCAGCCTAATACAAAATCAATGCACAGAAATCAGTTGTGTTCTTATACACTAACAATGAAAATATAGAAAGGGAGGGTATCTGGGTGGCCCAGTGGGTTAAAACCTCTGCCTTCAGCTCAGGTCATGATCTCAGGGTCCTGGGAATAAGGCCCGCATCGGGTTTTCTGCTTGACAGGGAGCCTGCTTCCTCCTCTCTCTCTGCCTGCCTCTCTGCCTGCCTGTGATCTCTCTCTGTGTCAAATAAATAAATAAATAAAATCTTAACATATGAAGGGAAATCAGAGAATAGATTCCGTTTACTATAGCACCAAAAGCCATAAGATACTTAGAAATAAACCTAACCAAAGAAGTTAAGGATCTGTACTCGAGGGACTACAGAACTCTCATGAAAGAAATTGAAGAAGACACAAAAAGATGGAAGAGCATTCCATGCTCATGGATTGGAAGAATAAACATTGTTAAAATGTCTATACTGCCCAGAGCAATCTATACTTTCAATGCCATTCCAATCAAAATTCCACCAACATTCTTCAAAGTGTTAGAACAAACAATCTTAAAATTTATATGGAACCAAAAAAGACCCCGAATCGCTAAGGAATTCTTGAAGAAGAAATACAAAGCTGGGGCATCACGTTACCCGACTTCAGGCTTTATTCCAAAGCTGTGATCACCAAGACAGCATGGTACTGGCACAAAAACAGAGAAATAGACCAATGGAACAGAATAGAGAGTCCAGATATGGACCCACAAATCTATGGTCAAATCAACTTCGACAAAGCAGGAAAAAATATCCAGTGGAAAAAAGACAGTCTCTTCAATACATGGTGCTGGGAAAATTGGACAGCTACGTATGGAAGAATGAAACTAGACCATTCTCTTACACCACACACAAAGGCAAACTCGAAATGGATGAAAGACCTCAATGTGAGGCAGGAATCCATCAAAATCCTGAAAGAACACATGCAGTAACCTCTTTGACATCAGCCACAGCAACTTCTTTCAAGACACATCTCCAAAAGCAAAGGAGACAAAAGCGAAAATGAACTTTTGGGACTTGATCAAAATAAAAAGCTTCTGTACAGCAAAGGAAACAGTCAACAAAACAAAGAGGCAAGCCACGGAATGGGAGAGGATATTTGCAAATGACACTACAGACAAAGGGCTGATATCCAAGATCTATAAAGAACTACTCAAAGTGAACATCCAAAAAGAAGATGAACACATCAAAAAATGGGCAGGAGACGTGAAGAGGCACTTCTCCATAGAAGACATACAATTGGCCAACAGACAAATGAAAAAATGTTCATCATCACTGGCTATTAGGGAAATTCAAATCAAAACCACACTGAGATACCACCTTACACCATTCAGAATGGCCACAATTAACAAGTCAGGAAATAACAAGTGTTGGAGAAGCTGCAGAGAAAGGGGAACTCTCTTACCCTGTTGGTGGGAATGCCAGCTGGTACAGCCGCTTTGGAAAACAGTGTGGATATTCCTTAAAAAATTAAAAATAGAACTACCCTATGACCCTGCAATTGCACTACTGGGTATTTACTCCAACGATACAGATGTAGTGAAAAGAAGGGCCATATGTACCCCAATGTTCATTGCAGCAATGGTCATAATCAAGGTGCCCTTCAACAGATAAATGGATAAAGAAGTGCACATAGAACATGTTCCAGGATAGATCATACCACAGGTGACAAACCCATCCATGACAAGTTAAAAAAATCTGAGCTCATACAATGGAATACTATGCCTCCATCAGAAAGGATGAATATCCAACTTTTGTAGCAACATGGACTGGATTGGAAGAGATTATACTGAGTGAAATAAGCCAAGTAGAAAAAGATAAGTATCACTTGGTTTACTTACTTGTGGTGCATAAGGGGTAATATAGAGGACAGTAGGAGAAGGAAAGGAAATGGGAAGTAGAGTAATTCAGGGAGAGAAATGAAACGAGGGAATTTGGACTCAGAAAGAAACTCAGGGCCTTGGAGGGAAGGGGGTGGGAAATGGGTGTGCCTGGTGGTGGATACTGAGGGCACATATTGTATGGAGCACTGGGTGTGGGGCATAGACAATGAATCTTGGAACACTGAAAAAATAACAAAAATTAAAAAACAATGAATGATTACTTAATTTGTATTACTTAGAAAACTAAGGCCTCAAAATATCTGCTGTGGATTTTTCTTTTTTGTGTCTGGTTGGTTCACTGTTTTTATGTGGACAGTCAGGAAAACCATGGGGAATGCATATACAAAAATATGAGTGTTCAACATTTCTACCCTCATAAATCAAGGGTTATGTGTAGGGTAGCCAATTCATTTCAGAATACCTGGAAGTGTTTCAGTTTTAAAACTAAAAGATCAGTGTTCTAGGATCCCCCTTAATTTTAGGCAAAGCAGGATGGCTTGTCACCGCACATTCCTGTTTGCTCTTAAAGTGGAACTCAATTTTACTTACTCACTTCCTGATGGATTCATCTATCTGTGATTTCAGTAAGCATTTACCAAGGGGCTAGTATATGCCTGTTTCTGTGCTTGCTGCTAAAGAGACAGTGATAATTAAGGTATCATTTCTGTCCTTAAGTAAGTTACCATCTAGTGTAAGAGGCAGACATTAAATAAATGCAGTAACATGGCCAAAGGGGAAGATTAAAACCATATAAGTTAGTTTCATTATGAGTCAGGATTCTGGGGACTCTAACAAGGGCCTTTCTATGGCTGTGAGTGAATGGAGAGGCAAGAAGAATGAAAGAAAATGAATCTGAAGAGGTGGGCAGAGGATAGACAACATAGGGCCCATAAATCATGGTAACGAGTTTGGATTTTATGGGGCACCTGGCTGGCTTAGTTGGAAGAGCACTGACTGTTGGTCTTGGGGTCATGATTTTGAGCCTCGTATTGGGTCTAGAGATTAATAAACTGTTTTTGTTTAATTTTGGGTCTTACTATAAGAGCAATAAAAAGTCAGATATTTATTTTTTTAAGATTTTATTTATTCCTTTGAGAGAGAGACAGACAGCGATAGCAAGAGAGAGCACGACCGGGAAGGAGAGGGAGAGGCAGACTCCCTGCTGAGGATCCTGAGCCTAAGGCAGATGTTTAGACAACTGAGCCACCCAGTCCCAGAAAGTCAGATATTTCTTTTGTGAGAATAACCAATGAAATATTTGTTGTCATTCATTCTACTCTTAAGAAGAAAGTCTCCTGAGTGATTCAAATAGACATTTCTAGTTTCCTGACTGCACTGACTAATGTGGACCCAGCTATTCTTTTGTCAGATCAAGTCGGGCATAATACACTGAGATCCATTTGGAATCAGTGAAGCTATTCCTAAGTGTATCAGATGACTTACAAAACAAAACAAAACAAAACAAAACAAAACAAAACACCAGAAGAATAGGCTGCCTTGCCAGCTTCTATTTCTGACAGCATCTTCAAATTCTGTTGCTTTCAGGGTATCAGACTGGATAAAAAACAAGACCCATCAATGTGCTGTCTCCAAGAAACTCATTTTAGACCCAGAGTCACCTCCAGACTTAGAGTGAAGGGGTGGGAAACAATTTACCATGTTAATGGACACTAAAAGAAACCTGGGGATGGCAATCTTTATATAAGACAAATTAGATTTTAAACCAAAGACTATAATGAGAGATGAGGAAGGACATTGTATCATACTTAAAGGATCTGTCCAACAAGATCTAACAATTTTATATGCCTCCAACATGGGAACATCCATTTATATAAGCCAACTAATAGTAAAATCAAAGAAACACATCAACAGTAATACAATAATATTAGGGGACTTTAACACTCCCCTCACTGAAATGGACAAATCATCTAAGCAAAAGATCAATAAGGAAATAAAGGCTTTAAATGACACACTGGACCAGATGGATATCACAGATATATTCAGAATATTCTATCTCAAAGCAACAGAATACACATTCTTCTCTAGTTCACATGGAAAATTCTCCAGAATAGATCACATCCTGGGTCACAAACCAGGTCTCAACCAGTATCAAAAGATTGGGATCATTCCCTGCATATTTTCAGACCACAGTGCTTTGAAACTAGAATTCAGCCACAAGAGGGAAGTTGGAAGGAACTCAAATACATGGAAGCTAAAGAGTATCCTACTAAAGAATGAATGGGTCAACCAGGATATTAAAGGAGAATTTAACAAATTCATGGAAACAAATGAAAATGAAAACACAACTGTTCAAAATCTTTGGGACACAAAGAAAGTCCTGAGAGGAAATTATGTAGCAATACAAGCCTTTCTCAAGAAACAAGAAAGATCTCAAATACAAAACCTAACCCTACATCTAAAGGAACTGGAGAAAGAACAGAAAATAAAGCCTAAATCCAGCAGGAGAAGAGAAATAATAAAGATCAGAGCAGAAATCAATGAAATGTAAGCCAAAAGAATAGTAGAACAGATCAACAAAACTAAGAGCTGGTTCTTTGAAAGAATTATTAAGATTGCTAAAGCCCTGGCCAGACTTATCAAAAAGAAAAGAGAAAGGACCCAAATTAATAAAATCATGAATGAAAGAGGAGAGATCACAACCAAAACCAAAGAAATACAAACAAATATAAAAACATATTATGAGCAACTCTATGCCAGCAAATTTGACAATCTGGAAGAAATGGGTACATTCCTAGAGATGTATAAATGACCAAAACTGAACCAGGAAGAAAGGGAAAACCTGAACAGACCATATAACCAGTAAGGAAATTGAAGCAGTCATCAAAAATCTCCCAAGAAACAAGAGCTGAGGGCCAGATGACTTCCCAGGGGAATTCTTAACCAAACTAATACCTATTCTCCTGAAACTGTTCCAAAAAACAGAAATGGAAAGAAATATCCCAAACTCATTTTAAAAGGTAAGCATTACCTTGATCCCCAAACCAAAGACAGGCCACTATCCCTGATGAACATAGATGCAAAAATTCTCACCAAAATACTAGCTAATGGGATCCAACAGTACATTAAAAGGATTATTCACCATGACCAAGTGGGATTTATTCCTGGGCTATAAGTTTGGTTCAACATCCGCAAATCAATCAATGTGATATGATACATTAATAAAAGAAAGAATAAGAACCATACAATACTCTCAGCAGATGCAGAAAAAGCATTTGACAAAGTACAGCATTCTTTCTTGATCAAAATTCTTCATGGTGTAGGCATAGAGGGTACATAACCTCAGTATCATAAAAGCCATCTATTGAAAACCCACAGCAAATATCATTCTCATTGGGGAAAAACTGTGAGCTTTTCCCCTAAGGTCAGGAACATGGCAAGGTTGTCCACTATTACCAGTGCTATTCAACATAGTACTAGAAGTCCTAGCCTTAGCAATTAGACAACAAAAAGAAAAGGCATCTGAATCAGCAAAGAAGTCAGACTCTCACTCTGCAGATGATATTATACTTTATGTGGAATATCCGAAAGACGCCACCCCCAAACTGCTAGAAATCATACAGGAATTAAGTAAAATGTCAGGGTATAAAATTAATGCACAGAAATCAGCCACATTTCTATACACCAACAAGACAGAAGAAAGAGAAATTAAGTTGTTTATCCCATTTAAAATTGGGAAAACCTAAAAATACCTAGGAATGAATCTAACCAAAGAGGCAAAGAATCTGTACTCAGAAAACTATAGAATACCCATGAAAGAAATTGAGGAAGACACAACACAATGGAAAAACATCTCATGCTTATGGATTGGAAGAAAAAATATTGTGGAAATGTCTATCCTACATAGAGCAATCTAGACATTTAATGCAATCCCTATCAAAATACCATCGACTTTTTTCAAAGAAATGGAACAGATAATCCTAAAAATTTGTATGGAACCGGAAAAGACCCTGAATAGCCAGAGGAATGTTGAAAAAGAAAACCAAAGCTGATGGCATCACAGTTCTGGATGTCAAATTCTGTAACAAAGCTGTAATCATCAAGACAGTGTGGTACTGGTGCAAAAACAGACACGTAGATCAATGGAACAGAATAGACAGTCCAGAAATGGACCCTGAACTCTATGGTCAACTCATCTTCGACAAAACAGGAAAGAATGTCCAACAGAAAAAAGTCTCCATCAAGTGATGTTGGGAAAATAGGACCGCCACATGCAGAAGAATGAAACTTGACCATTTCCTTACACCACACACAAAAATAGGCTCAAAATGGACAAAAGACATAAATGTGAGACAGGAATCCATCAAAATCCTTGAGAACACAGGCAGCAACCTCTTTGACCTCAGCCACAGCATCTTCTTCCTAGAAACATCACCAAAGGCAAGGGAAGCAAGGGCAAAAATGAACTATGGGGACTTCATCAAGATAAAAAGCTTTTGCACAGCAAAGGAAACTGAACAAAGCCAAAAGACAACAAACAGGATTGGAGAAGGTATTTTCAAATGACATATCCAACATGTATAAAGAACTTATCAGACTCAACACCCAAAGAACAAATAATCCAATCAAGAAATGGGCAGAGGACATGAACAGACATTTCTGCAAGGAAGACATCCAAATGGCTAACAGACACATGAAAAAGTCCTCAACATCACTCAACATCAGGGAAATACAAATCAAAACCTCAATGAGATACTACCTCACACCAGTCAGAATGGCTAACATTCCCAAGTAAGGAAATGACAGGTGTTGGCAAGGATGCAAGGAAAGGGGAACCCTCCTACATTGTTGGTAGGAATGCAAGCTGGTGCAACCACTCTGAAAAACAGTAGGGAGGTTCCTCATAAAGTTGAAAATAGAGCTACCCTATGACCCAGCAATTGCACTACTGGGTATTTACCCCAAAGACAAAAATGCAGTGATCCGAAGGGGCACATGCACCTGAATGTTTATAGCAGCAATGTCCAGAATAGCCTAACTATGGAAAGAAGCCCAGATGTCCATCAACAGATGAATGGATAAAGAAGATGTGGTATATATACAATGGATTATTATGCAGCCATCAAAATGAAACCTTTCTATTTGCAATGACATGGATGGAACTAGAGGGTATTAAGCTAAGTGAAATAAGTCAATCAGAGAAAGACAATTATCATATGATCTCACTCAAATACGGAATTTGAGAAACAAGGCAGAGGCTCATAGGGGAAGAGAGGAAAAAAAAATGAAACAAGACAAAACCAGAGAGGGAGACAAACCTTAAGAGACTCTTAATCTCAGGAAACAAATGGTTGCTGGATGCCCACTGGTCCCTCAGATGGGACAAGTCTTTGGCATGCCTTCACTGAATTCTTCTGGTTGTTTGAACACATAGATCTAGTCTAAGGAACAATTGGTGGTATTAATGCTATGATTACTGAATTATCAGTCAACCTCTTAATGAAACATGACAGAAGAACAAAGTAAACTGCTTTTAAGGAGAACTCTAAGAAATATATAACCCCGTTGGCATTTTTGGTGAATATGCTAAAAATTTTAGCCATCAATGCTATCAATCTTTCACAATTCCCAGATGCTTTCTTCAAAAAGAAAAAGACATTATAATTTTCCTCAAAAATCTGTTCTGCAGGCAGCTATCAATGTCAATCAAATTTTTCCTCTCTTCAGTGGTTTCCTAATGGTGAGAAAATGGAATAGGGGGGTATATGCATTTTAGATATGTAAATAATTGCCTGAGAGTCGTAGGTTTCTATAGAGGAAAGGTTTTCTGTATTATTTTCTAAGCATGCATTGTTTTCTAGCCTGAAAATTACTAGTATATGTATATATTTGTTTTCATTAGGCTCTCCCCAAAAGTTGCTAAGTGGGGAAAAAAAGGCTGCAAGAAATCAGGCCACATTCTGGGATCCATAAAAGTGTTCTGTTAAGCTAGAGGATACCTGACTCTTTGAACTCTGTTCTCTCACCTGTAACACAACACACTGCCATGAAATTGGATATGAAAATGAAGACATTTGTACAATTCCAGATACATAATCGGTACTCAAAATGTTACTGAACTCAGAATACATTTGAAAATTGCTCTAGCTGGTTCTAGACATCTCTGATTGATTCTCCCATTTATCTTCACCATAGCTCATTAAAACCATCCTCTGGGATCCCTTGCTACCTAGTATTTGAGCTTCCCTGGCACATGAGAAGCCATATTGAAATGTGTTGGAGGGAACATTTCATTCATCCATGCATCCAGTAAGGTAATACTTTATATACTTAATATACTACATTCCTTCATTGTCAGATGAACTTACTTGGTACTACAAATTATAAACAATATCTAGTATCACTAATCCAAATCATAATATTATTACGTATTTTATTACAATGAATTGCTTACAGTGAATACTCAGTTGTCACTCAGTTAATATAAGTTTTTACAAGTGAATGATTAGGTGATAATAAACAGTTTAACTCCGAATAGTTTATTCAATGCAAAGATTTTTGCCTCTGTTGGACTGTTCATTTCACATGTCTCCATCAGAGTAGCCAACAATGTGTTGAATGTATATAAAAAAATGTATTTTGTTTGAACCAGTTTCACTGTTTTAAAATACATTTCTTATTTTGGAGTGCCTGGGTAGCTTGGTTTTTTAAGCATCCAACTCTTGATTTCAGCTCAGGTCATGATCTCAGGGTCATGAGATTGAGCCCCATGTCAGGCTCTATGCTGAACATGGAGCCTGCTTAAGATTTTCTCTCTCCTTCTCTCTATGCCCCTGCCCTCTACGATCTCCCTAAAAAAAGAATTTTTTTAAATTTTAACATGGTAATGGTATTATGTACAGTTGTAAGAAATAATACAGAGAGAGATACTTTGTACCTTTACCCAGTAGTAATCTTGCAAAATTATATATCACGATTAGGATTTTGACATTGATACAATCAAGACATGAAGCACTGTTATCATCACAAGGATATTTCATGTTGCCTTTTCATGTCTACACCAAATTCCCTCATGTCCTCACCCATTCCTTAAGCTCTGATAACCCTAATATGTGTTCTATAATTTTGTCATTTTAAGAAAGTTACATGAATGAAATTATACAGTGTCTAATATTTTGAGATTGGCTTTTTCACGCATCATAATTCTCTAGAGATTCATCCAAGTTGTTGCATATATCATAGTTAATTCCTTTATATTCATGAGAAGTATTCTATTATATGGATGTATCACTTTGTTTAACCAGTTACTCATGAAAGCATAACTGGGTTGTTCCCAGTTTTGAACTACTATGAATAAAGCTGCTATAAATATTTGTGCTCAGGTTTTTCTGTGCCCATACCTGAAATAAATGCCCAGGAATATAATTGCTGTGTTATATGACAGTTGAATGTTTAGTTTTGTAAGAATCTGAGAAATTGTTTTCCAGAGTGGCAGTGCTACTTTACATTCCTACCAGCAAGTTCTGAGTGATCTAGTTTCTCGGCATCCTTACCAGCATTTGGTTTTGTCATTAGTCTTTTAAATTTTAGTCATTTTAAGTGATAATTCACTGTGGTTTTAATTTGTATTTCACTAATGGCTAATGATGGTGAACACCTTGTCATGTGTTTATTTGCCATCTGTATGTCTTCTTTGAATGAATTCCCCAAAATACACATGCTACCACAACTCACCCAATATGAAGTACATAATTTACGTTTCCTTATAAATATGAAAAATGAATTTTAATTAAAAAAGAAGACATCTCCAGACCCAGGTGGTTTCCATGGAGAATTCTACCAGATATTTGAAAAACTGATTCACAGTCTCTTCTGGAAAAAAGAGAAAACATTTCCCAATTCATTTTATGAAGTTTATATTACAATGATACCAAAACCAAACACAGTACAAAACAAGCAAACTAACTAGGGTGAATATTTCATGTTTTAGATGTAAACATTCTTAACAAAATATTAGCAAATAGGTTTTTGTGATACATTAAAAGAATTATACACTATGACCCAACTGAAGTTTCCTCTGGGGATACAAGAAGACATACAGATGGCAAATAAACACATGACAACATTTGAAAGCCATTCAGTATAATCTACCATATTAACAACGTGAAGAAAACATATCATATGATCACATCAACCAGTTCAGAAGCATTTGACAAAATTCAACACTCATTCATCACAAAAACTTTCATAAAAATAGGAATAAAGGGAACTTCCTGAACTTGATAAAAATCATCTACAAAAACCGCACTTGTTACCATTATACTTAATAGTGACTTTTCCTCATAAAGATGAAAAACATATCAATAAAAATTAAAGTTGCATACCTGATAATGTTTTCCTCCTTTGTTCCAATGGTCCACCAAACTGAATTTCCAAAACTGGATTGCCAACCCAATTTAAAATTTTTTTAAGAATTTTTGTAAATTATGTAAATTTTACCTAGGAGTAAAAAAGCAAAAGTAGACTTTTATCCATTTTTTAATATATACTTTCCAGAGAGGAAGTGAATATTATTTAAGCATTTGCTGTTAGAAAACTTTATGCAAACATATGCTTTGTTTAATTATAGAGTTTATTTTAATTTATTCATTCGTTTAATAAATTCCATATGATCATTTATACCTTTGAGCAGAGCAGTTCTCTCGTCTAGTTGTCAACTCTTAGCATTGGAAAGAGGATGCTGAAAATTAGGAGAGCTACTTTTTAAGTGACACCCTTGGCTACCATATTTTATTTTATTTTAGTATTTTGTAATCATTTATATTTTACAGCAAAACAATCAACAAAAATATGTAATGGCAAATATTGTAGTATCCATGTTTTCTAGCTGAAAGATGAACTTCTGGTTTATACATATATATTTAAACCAGAATATATATATAAGTGTTATATATATATATTTCAGTGTTATATATCAGTGATATATATATATATATGTATACATCAGTGTTCAATGTGCTATCAGCTCAAACTGTATACACATATATTTTAGATTATCCCTATAATCAAAGAGTACAAGAAGCCGATCCTCATTGTTAAGGCATAATGTTCAATGATAGTGTAGGTCTATTGATGTGTAACACAAAGCACACCAAAATTTAATGACTTAAGACAACAAATATTTATTTGGAATAGTTTTCTGTGGGTTCATGGTATTTGGGGGTTCTCTCAGTTCAGGGCTTCTTCTGTTCTTACCTGAGTGCCCTCATAAATCTGCAGTGAGCTGTAAATCAGCTAGGTGTCTCTGCTCTGGTGACTGATGAGCTATTGGCTGGGGCAGTAAGTGTAATTGACTCAGCTGTCTCTCTTCCTATAGGTTTCCCCAGGCTTATTCATATGACGATGGAGCAGGGATCCAAAAAAATGGAGCTGTAATAGGCAATACCTCTTTAGACTTGGGGTCAGAGTGGAACACTATCATCTCTAGCATGTTCTGGAGCCAATGTATATGAATTCCTGAGAATGGATATGTAATCTATATTAATGATATAAAGAAAAAAGTCATGTGGTCATATCAGTTGATTCAGGAGCATTAAGGATGTGCCAATTCCTTGAAATTGGTCATAAGGGAATATTTTTATACTTCGGAAATCAGCATATGCTACAAATTAAGACTTTTTTTCCCTAGGAGAATGGATTATTGACCATTTATCAGCACACCACTATCTGATAGCCTAAAGTCAAGAAATGGAGGAATAGATGAAATAGACTTCATGCCTTGATTAGAAGAGCTGGAAAGTCACATTGAAGGGACATGGTTATAGGCAAGTAGTAATAGTGCTCATTTTTTTCCCCAGATGCATGACATTTGATATTCTTTCTCTCTCTTTTAGAGAGAGAGTGGTGAAGGAAAGGGACAGAGAGGAAGAGGAAGAGAGAGCGAATCTTAAGTAGGCTCCACACCCAGCACAGAGCCCGATGTGGTGCTCAGTCTCACCACAGTGAGATCATGACCTGAATCGAAATCAAGAGTCAGACACTTAACCCACTGAGTCACCCAGGTGCCCCAGCATTTGAGATACTTCACGTTTTTTTCCAAATCCCATAAATACATCCACGCAAAGTAAAGGTAGGACAGTCGGATACTGCTGCAAATTATGATATCTTATGTTTGAATAGAATTTTTCTTTTATCAAAGTATTTTCACATTCATGACCTTACATGTAAACTTTGGTGACTACAAGGGTAGTTCTTACTCTAATTGTACTGATGGGGAAATTGAGATACAGATTTTATAGGTCTTTTCCAAGCCATGAAGAGCAAGTAAGAAACACATCCAGAACCTGAATATAGGCCCTCTAACTTGCTATTCCCATGTCTCTACTTGATCCATTTTTTAAAATCAAATGTAAAGTGCAATAGATATATTGGTTAAGAAATGTTATGGGGCACCTGAGTGGTTCAGTCTTTGGGCGCCTGCCTACAGCTCAGGTCATGATCCCGGAGTCCCGGGATTGAGTTCCTCATCGGGCTCCTTGATTGGCAGGGAGCCTGCTTCTCCCTCTCTCACTCCCCAGCTTGTGTTCTGTCTCTCTCTGTGTTTCTCTCTGTCAAATAGAATCTTTTTTTAAAAAAGTAAAGAAATGTTAGTGGTAAATGTCTACTATCTATTCATGATATTGTGTTAATAAAGCTCTTCAATCGACTGACTGTAGATGCCATAAGGCCATATTAACAAGACCTCCAAAAACCCATTTTAAAATTCTAATACAACGCCTTAAATAAGGCACAGCTCAAAAAATCAGTTTACTGTATATATTGAACTGCAAATATGTAACTCCATGGAATACAAAATTAACTTACAGGTAAATGCATTTTATTTAGCAATTTCTATAAGGTAAAATTGTTTGTGAGGCAGCACAGTTTCCGGATTGACATTGTCTCAGGGTCATCCTTTAATTTACAAAACTCTACCTTGGCTTGTTTTTAAAGCCTGAGAATAGAACATAGCTGCCTAAGGGACGAAACTTTTTTCTAACTTGAGTCAAATAATTATCCCTTAAATGATTAATTTGAAATTTTTACCTCTCAACATTAAATATGATTTTAATCTTTTGAAAAATTAAGCATATTTTTCCTTATATTAGGTTATTTTTATTTTTTATTATATTAGGCTATTTTTAAAAGATGCAATCTCCTATTTCAGATCTTGTGTGTGTGTACGTGTGCATGTGTGTGTGTTGCATGAAACCATTCAGCCTGTTGAATATCTCAGTGTTCACGATATTTTCTCTTATGAGATAAAGTAATAGGGATAATTAATAATGTCAAATTTACTTATATGTGTCTACACTCATGAATTAGTTTTAAGTAAAATACGGGCTTCTTGAACAAATGGCTATCAATTATTTAATGCAGTTCGGAATTGTTTTTAGAATTATAATTTTAGTTGCTTTATTTTTAAACCGAGATTTGTTTTGTGTTGATAAACTGCAGCTTCTTTTAAAACCAGGATTTTGGAGGAGAGTTAAGAATTTTCACAAATATAAGGACAAAGCTTCTCAAAATTCCTTTACTTTTATCAGGTAGGAGAGTAGGAGTATTGTTTTCAAGGCTAATTATAATGAAGAATCACTACTAAATACCACTGCTAGTAAAACAAAACACATATTTTCTTAGTAGAGAAGCGCAAAGAAAGTTACCTAAGTAGGAGTCAGGCTGCCAAGATTCCACAATGTTACCTTGAAAGGATCTAACTCTGTCATTCACTAGATGTGTGATTACAAATAGAAGAAAAATGTGTAGGTAAACACTGCAGTGAATTAAGAATGAAAAAATGTATACAAATTGATATTAAGTTCTTTGTAAATTGAATTATTTTGCTTTGTTGTTTATAACAATGGTTCTATAATTTTTTTCTTTAGATTTTCCAGTGGTACATCTATTAGATTTTAACTGATTCTCCACAACCCATTAATTCTTAGTCAAAGCAGAGTAATGTTCAAAGCAGGGAGATAGTTGATGTAGTTATGGCTTTGTCAGCATATTTAACATAATTTACTTTAATAAGGTTTTCTACTTGGCTACAATAGAGCTTATGGATGGAGAATTTGAGTGTCAGGTTTTAGCCAGAATGACTATTTTTCCTTTTAGTCGGTTTTATGAATGTGTGTTTATTAGAGATTTGAATATGCATGTAGATGGCAAAGAATTACTCTCACATGATATGTCTCTGGGAGGCTATGCAATTTAATTGAAAAGGCACTGTATAAGAAGTCTGAAGAGTTGGTTCTAGATTCACTTCTCTATTTACCTGATATATGACATTGGAAAAGTCAAGGTATCTCAATTCCCTACTGTAAAGTGGGGAAAACTTGCCTCAGAGGGGTATAATAAACAAATGAAATGATATATGGGAAAGAGTTTAAAATGATTTTTACTATGTGCTTTTTGGTAGTACAGAGAATACTGATAATAATATGTAAAGATTATGAAGCATAGCCATGAAATCACTGTCCAATTCATAACTGGATCATTAGCAATATTTTTGCAACTACCCATGTGCTCCTTCCATGTTCCGTCCCATGACCTCCCTCTTTTTACTGTCAGCTGCTTTTAAAGCCCTCTCCTTGCCTTTTAGTTTCTGCAATTTTACTACAATGTTTCAAAGTCTGGATTTCTTTGCATGTGTCTTCATTTGTGTCCATTGTTTTCCCAGTATGTATAGACATATGTTAAGTCTTTGTAATTGTTTTTTGTATTACCTCTTCTTCATTGTTTTTTCATCTACTTCTCTTTTATGGTTCATTATCCATAATTTCTTCAGCTCTATTTCCAGATCAGTAATTCAGCTGTGGGCTATGTCTAACCTGCTGTTCAACCAGTCTCCTTATATTTTGAATTTGACAATTATACAAAGTTTAATTAAACTTTTTTTTACTTTAAATTTATTTTATTTTTTCAGTGTTCCAAGATTCATTGTTTATGCCCCACACCCAGTGCTCCATGCAATATGTGCCCTCAGTACCCACCACCAGGCTCTCTCATCCTCCCACCCCCTTCCCTCCAAGTCCCTAAGTTTGTTTCTGAGTCCAAAGTCTCTCATGTCTCATTTCTCTCCCTGAATTACCCTACTTCCCATTTCCTTTCCTTCTTCTACTGTCCTCTATATTACCCCTTATGCACCACAAGTAAGTGAAACCATGTGATATTTGACTTTCTCTACTTGGCTTATTTCACTCAGCATTTCTAATCTGGTCCATGTTGCTACAAAAGTTGGGTATTCATCCTTTCTGATGGAGGGGTAATATTCTATTGTATATATGGACCATATCTTCTTTATCCATTCATCTGTTGAAGGGCACCTTGGCTCTTTCCACAGCTTCACAATTGTGGCCATTATTGCAATGAACAATGGGGTACATATGGCCCTTCTTTTTAAATTGGAACTTTATACCAACTACAAAGTTGTTCATAGAGGATGATTTTGGAAGGAAAACTATATATAGTTGGGTAAGTATAGAGTTGACTTATTTTTTTTAAAGATTTTATTTATTTATTTGACACAGAGAGAGAGAGAGATCACAGGTAGGCAGAGAGGCAGGCAGAGAGAGAGGGAAGTGGACTCCCTGCCAAGCAGAGAGCCCGATGCGGGACTCGATCCCAGGACCCTGATCATGACCCGGGCCGAAGGCAGAGGCTCAACCCTCTGAGCCACCCAGGCGCCCTAGAGTTGACTTATGTTTATGTTGTCTGCTGATGCTTTTCTGTGTTGCGTGCTATTCCATGTCCCATGCTGCTTGGTATTGTTATGGACATCCATGTATCAGAGCTCATTTTGCAGATTATTCATCTCTTTATTCAGTTGTTCAGCTCTATTTCTATAGCTTTAGTTACCACTTTTAACATATGTAAAATTACTGTCACACAAAGGAGTATACTCTTCAGCAATTCAGTTCATATGAAACATCCCACACGGCTTCTTTCTCTATACTTGTTTTCTCTCTACTTCTCCTCTCAGATGAGTATTATATATAATGGTAGTGGTGGTGGCAGTTACTACTTTTGATGGTACTTTGTTAAAATAAAAACAAATGCCCAGTTAGAAAACTACCTAAAAAATCTCCTCCATCTTTAAAATTAGTCATCAATTGTTATTTCTGATGTCACATCACTATTCATTCCCGCCAATCATGAGTTCTCCAATGACTTTGGCTTTCTGTTATTACACATAACCATTACATTAATAATATCAGGTGGTGCCTGGGTGGCTCAGTTGGTTAAGCGTCTGCCTTCGGCTCAGGTCATGATCCCGGAGATCCGGGATCAAGCCCCACATCGGGCTCCCAGCTTGGCGGGAAGCCTGCTTCTCCCTTTCTCACTCCCCCTGCTTTGTTCCCTCTCTGGCTGTGTTTCTCTCTGTCAAATAAATAAAATCTTAAAAAAAATAATATCAAAGAAATTCATTAAAAGAAAAAATAAACTTTGTTTGTTAAGTCTCCTCTGCCACATTACCATTTACATGTCTCCCTTCAGAATTCACTATTCAAAAAAGTAATATTATATTAACTAAATACTTTGGTGCTTTATAAAATAAACTTAGTTTTCATTAAAAAGTTGCCCATATAGTTAATACATTTTCCTACAAAGAAATTGACATTGTTATGAACACTTACGCATATTGAATAAGAAGCGGTAAAATAATATAGCTGTAGGGCACCTGGGTGACTCAGAGGGTTAAAGCCTCTACCTTCGGCTCAGGTCATGATCTTGGGGTCCTGGGATTGAGTCCCGCATCAGGCTCTCTGCTCGGTGGGGAGCCTGCCTCCCCCTCTCTCTGCCCTCCTCTCGGTCTGCTTGTGCTCTCTCTCTGTCAAATCAATAAATAATATCTTAAAAAATAATACAGCTCTACTTAAACTATTTCCAGAGGCAAATGGTCTGCCTGTGTATATGTAATTTCAATCAACTAACAAAACTTTAAGGGATTTATTTTCAGTTGCTTAGGATGTTGATAATAAGAAACTTTTTTTCCTCAAAAAACTCTCTCCTTTGGTTTCTGGTTCATGTGCAAAGTAACCAACTAAGCCTCAGTAAACTAAGCAGTAAGAAGATGAGACTGAGCTAGAACAGGGATTTGCTTACTTTCATCATTTCTCAGCCTCTCTGGCCATTTCATGCCTTTGCTAGTCTCTAGTAATAGCTTTTTGTTCATTCAGGCTGTCCATCATTTTATGGTTGAGACCTTGTCCATATTAGCTTCTGGGTTTACAGTCTTACATACTTGTGTCAGAGGTGGAACTGAGCTTCTTTCTCTAATCTTCAATTGGAAAATTCTCAGTGACTAAGCACTGAGGCTTCTGTCCCTTTCTTGGAGTAATCACTGGGCTAGGGGTGTGGTAAGATGCCCATTTAACAGCCCAGTCATTGGGGTTCTGGAGAAAGGATCAAGTAATTCCCACTTGTGTCACTAGAAGTTGGGGTACAGGGGGAGAAATGGTTTCTCCAGAGAAGAGTATGGGTGCAGCAGTGGCATAGACCGATCCTGGGGAAAATTCTGTGACCTGGGAAGGCATCCAAATTTATGTCTACTCTAGGCCTATGATCCAGAGAGTAACAATAGTCATGAATAATTGTAGGATCATGACCTGAGCCGAAGGCAATCGCTTAACCAACTGAGCCACTCAGGTGCCCCAACAAAACCTTTTTTTAAGGTAAAAAAATATAAGTGGTGTCTAGAAGAGGAGGTCCTATAAAAAATGAGGTTGCTAGGATTTACTCTTTGATATTACCCAGTGTGATAGTTAATTTTATGTGTCAAGTTGGATAGGCCACATTACCCACATATTTGGTCAAACACCAGTCTAGATGTTGTTGAGGCATTTTTTTAAAAAAAATAAGCTTGACATTTAACTCATTAAAGCAAATTACCCCTCATCATGTAGGTGAGCCTCGTTCAATCAGTTGAAGGCTTTAAGAGAAAAAGACTAAGGTCCCCCTGTCTGCAGACTGCCTTAGTACCTGAGTTGCAACAGCAACTCTTAATTGGTTCTCTAGCTTATGAGTCAGCCCTGCAGATTTCAGACTTGCCAGCCTCCACAACTGCATGGGCCAGTACATTAAAATCTTTCTCTAGCTCTCTCTCACCTCTGATAAGGAGATAATAAGATCAATTTTGCATTTTCTGTTGTTTTGGTTGTTGTTGTTGTCGTTGTGTGTGTGTGTGTGTGTGTGTGTGTGTGTGTGTGTTGTAATAACGTGTAAAAGTAGTAATACCTGGCTCATGTTAGATGATCTTGAAACATTAGTTTTATTCAACACCTTACAATTCTCTGCTCTCCCCACCCCCACCAAAATTTCCATCAGGGGATAGAAAATTTTATCTTACTTTGAAGCATCAGAGTCATCCTCTTAACATAGGTAAAAGGATCCTTAGTGCATTCTCAAAGCGGAAAACAAATGAGTTCTACTGCCATACAAAGCCAACATCACGGAAGATTACAAAGTTGGTAGCAGCAGCATCTGTGACTGGAGAGTGAATTAAAATCAAACTTAGGCTCTGGGAGTTCTGCATAGAGTGGGGGAGACAGAGTTAACCAGTCAGACAAGTGTATGATACTGGGGTAGGTGCTACGATGGAGGTGTGTGCGGAATGTCATGAGAAAACACACAGGGGCCCCTATCATAGGATTAGGGTCAAGGGAAGCCTCCCCAGCAAGATGACAGCAGAGGATGAGGAGGAATTTTAAAGATAGAAAATGTGAGGCAAAGATATTCCAGGGAATAGTAACAATGTAAGGAAAGGCTGCTAGTTGGGAGAAAGCTTGACATGTGACACAGGAGGGAAATTAAAATAAGCTATTGTGCTACTCGCTGGCAGTTAGGACTCAGCCTTGCCTTCAAGTGGCTGTCAGTTTCAGAGAAGGTAAGGCATTCACTTGCAAAGAAAAATACCATGCAGTGGTACAGATGAAGTGCCAAACTGTGGTGAAAAGAAGAGTTTAGGGACAATGGGAGTGACGAGGGTCACTGTGAAACAGCTTCTGGGAGTTTAATGTGGATACTAAGACCTTGACTAAAGAGAGATGGAGAAAGCATTCAAGATGAGAGAAATGGCACAATTGGGGAACTTCTCAGGAAGGAAACAGTGGACCACATGGCCCAGGGTCTCCCAAATTGAAGCTGGACTGCCCAGCTAGTGGGGATGTAGAGTTGTCAAAGTGCCTGGGAAGAGTGGCTGGCATCTGGTCTTTTTAGATCAGTGATGCAAGACTTCTGTCAGTAACTGAGGTGAGACTACATAGCTGAATCTAATAATTATTGGTAGCCTCACAGGCTTCAGGTTTGGCACACCTATTTGCCTTTATTATTTCAAATGTAGATTTATTTGGGGGAAGATCCCAACCCTCAACCTCCAGCCCCCTTTCTTTTGGTAAACGGTTTGGCAGTAGGTAAGGGGCTTTAACTTAACATCTTTAACATATCCTTCATGTGACTGGATGGTATGTGCTAGACTTTTGATAAAGGGTGGCTGCCTTATTACGAAGAGATCTACAATAAATGCAAAAGAATTTGTCCATGATCATAGCACGGGATTTTTTTATCCATCATATTTCTCTTCCTGATACTTCCTCTGTCCACCCCCACTCCACACAAACCCTGGTCCTCTTTATTGAAATATATTTAGAACATTGGGTTATAGAACTTGCAACTTGGTAGATGGGTTCAAGAAGCTGGATTACTTCAGCAAATCTAATTGAAAAGAAAACTAGAGGGGCACCTATGACTAATTGGTCTTTATCTCTATTAGGGATTTAAATAATAATTTCTAAACATTAAAGGGCATTTTAGTACAAAGAGGCTGAAAATAAAGGGTCTGAAATCTTATTTTGTGAAAGCTCTTTTATTTTATTTTTATTTTTATTTTTATTTTCACCCAGTGGCTCAGTCAATGAAACTTCCGTCTTTGGCTCAGGTCATGATCCCGAGGTCCTGGGTTCAAGCCCCGCATTGGAATCCCTGCTCAGTGAGGAGTATGCTTCTCTCTCTTCTCTGCCTGCAGCTCCCCCTGCTTGTGCTCTCTCTCTCTCTGTCAAGAAAATAAATAAAATTTAAAAAGAAAAAGAAAACAGGATGCTGATCAGAAACTTGATGTTATCACTTCTTTCTACCTAGAACCTTAGGCAAACTTTTTTCTTTCTCTTTCCAAAGTTCAGCCTACCTAGTAGGCCTATTATAAGAGGACTGGCTATTCCCAGTTATTACAGAAATCAACAAAAAGCCAATTAATAGAAATAAATTAGGGACTGTTCCCCAATACAAAACTTGAACAAAGGGACTCCCAAATTATCACTAAACAAGGAGATGACTGTAATTTCTTATGAATGATAAATACCTACATTGAGTCAAAGTGCTCTCAAATGTAGCAAGCTTCCTTCTTGTTGTAAGAGATTAAGAATAATGTGCTCTCCTGATATGACATGGAAAATAATTTATATTATGGTGTCCTCTCTGTATAACTAGAATTAAATTATTCCTTCTGTGTGGAATGCATTTCTACCTACATTCCCCTCAAATTTAATCACAAAAGGTGTAACCATGGCTCTATGCGAAGTTGTGTTTTGTTTTGTTTGGTGTTTTTACAATGTTAAGCCAGCAGCTATGCATGTTTGTGCAATTCTAAAGTCAGGATTTATATATGTAATTTTTCAACTGAGGGGAAAAAAGTTAAAAATATCTTTAATGATTCACATGGAAAGTCACCGAAAGAAGTATAACACCAAAGAAGATGCTGTCTTTTTTCCTTTGTTAGTCTGTATGTTTACAATATTATACGGAATTGATATAGACCTCTCTTGGAATAAGGTTTACCATCCTACAAACTGGTTGAGTTAATTTTCAATAGAGTATTCAGGAAAGCAAATAGGTTTTTGAAGTCTTATGTCGTGTCGAGATGCAGATTGGACTGATTTTCTTTAAAAAAAAAATCTTTCCATTGTCCTGGGACACATGCACCCCTAAGGTATAAAAATTCCTCCAAGTCTGAAGCAGGACCCAGACTACAGCTGACCTTTTCCAGAATGAAGACTATAAGAAGCACAAAATTGCTGGCACTCTGAAACCCCTTCAGCAACACCCTTATTTGCCTAATCAGCATCATCCTTCCCCCCATCAATTTGCCTCTTATTGAGTGGGTAAACTCATAGATTTGATAAAATGTTGTATTTTTTTAGGAAGTGCTATTAAGAGATGTCTCCCCCCAGTACTTTTTCCATCCTGGAATGGGAAAAGGTAACTGTGCTAGGCTTCTCGTCCTCTTTCCTCTGTGCCTTGACATCCTTTCCCTTTCTCGGTCATTCACCCAGACCCTTGTATGTCCCCAACACAGTCCATAAGCCATCTTCCTTTCCCTTCCCTCCTACCTGGGGCTTGCATCTGGTATCTTCACTAGATTTTGCATACCCGTGATACTTTATTACTTGAAAAAAGACTTAGAGTTTTTTTTAGTACTGTGTAGACATTTAGCTCAATGGGATGTGATTGATAAAGCTGTTCATATCCTGTGTCTTACTGTATTAATTCAAGGCTCTCAGCATCAAAAACTTGAGTCACAGCAGTAGCTTTGAGAATTTCTCACCTTCATCCTTTTAAAAATAATTTTTCATTGGTCACAGAAGGGAGGTGCTTTTCTCCTCATTTGATACCTACCCTGGAAATCTGGCAGAGCACCAGACATTGTGCTCACTCAACATTAGATTTTCCCAGATACTAAACCCACAGTATAATTTTAGCTTCAGCCTTCCAGATGAAAGATGAAGTGAAAATGAATTAGTAGGAGAAGGTGGTATCCTCTTACCACATTAACTTTTTAATGAATTTGGTTCTAATGATTCATTATAAAGGGAAAAGAAGATTTGACTTCAACCTATCTTGAGACAGTCAAAATTTTATTCAAAATTTTATTATCTACCTGCTCAATGAACAGAGCATAAGTAACTTTTCCTTACCTATCTCTCTGTACCTGAATACACAGAGCTGTGCTCAGCCCACACCGGGAAGAAGTGCACAGTGACTAAGCAGTTGACATTGGTCTACTACAACAACCACCACCATCACCACCGCTAGTGCTACAAGCAGTGGTAACCATTAACATTTATTGGCTGCCTTCTAGTGCTGGGCACTGTGCTCAGTGCTTTATGCTTATCATCTCCTCACATCTTTCTAAAAGCCCTCTTTTTAAAAAGATTTTATTTATTTATTTGACAGAGAGAAACACAGCCAGAGAGGGAACACAAACAGGGGGAGTGAGAGAGGGAGAAGCAGGCTTCCCGCTGAGCAGGAAGCCCAATGCGGGGCTCAATCCCAGGTCTCTAGGATCATGATCTGAGCCGAAGGCAGTTGCTTAACCAACTGAGCCACCCAGGCGCCCCTAAAAACCCTCTTAAATGTAGTTTCAGATGAAAAAAACTAGACTTTAAAAGTCAAGAGTTGCCCACTCACGGTATGGAATTGTGATTTAACAACCATAACATTTTTAAGAAAGGACAAAAGTATAACATAAAAGAGTACAATCAAAGAATAATAAAATAGACAAGAACAAAAAGCATTAGCATTCACAATACTAGCAATGCTGTAGTTCTTCTTGAACGTGTATGTCCCAATATTTTTAATGTAATCTTTATTTATATGCTTTCTTCATTATAATGACTCTCAAAGGTCTAAAGGAGTGAAAATCAGTAGACACATATAGAACTAAGAACTGGCACTGGCACCAAATGAAATATATGGAGTCAATTTACATAAAAAGAAGCGTCTTTTACTAACAGAGTAGCTCACAGGTTCACAGGATGCTAATCTTTTCTAGTTTTCAACAATCGGTGCTGGTGTAGCCTTTAAGTACTGAGAAGCGGACATATTAAGAAAGAAGGCACAATTTATTTCCCCTTCTAAGATTCATGCGGTTATCCTCAAGACTCTATTTATCTACAAAATATCTATTGATTTGATGCACAAATTCTAGTACAAAGCTAATGTTGCCTTTTATTCCTAAAAGACTTCAACTTAAGTTATTCCCAGATCATTAGCCTTTGAAAAGTACTCACAACTTAAAATCCATTTACTCCATGAAACTTTACCTCTAACCGGTGCTCATATTTCATACCATCAGGCTAATCCTTAGCTTTCCCTCAGTCTGGAATTACGATATTTTAGGTGTGTATGTGAAAGCTCAACTTTCACAGCCGGGCTGATCAATGATCAAACCCATGAACTGTGTTCCTGTTTCCGCATCTATTCCAGAATACATTGGTTCAATGTAAATGTGTCTTCCTGATAATGGTTTTTAATGAGCATTATAAAAAGGGAAACTTACTTTGTATTTACCGAGGGATAGTGAAGAGAAATTTTCTGAAACTGGTTTAGGGTTCAGGAAGACTGGGTTCCAATTCCATTTGTAGTATTTTGCAGAAGTTACTTTACCTCTTTAGGACTTTACTCTCTTTCCTGCAAAGTGATGGCATTCGGCTGGATGAGCTTAAGAGTCCCATCCAGATCTAAGATTTTATTTATTTATCTATCTATCTATCTATCTATCTATCTACTTACTTACTTATTTAGTTATGTAGAGGGCAGGGGGAGAGAATCTCTCTCTTTTTTTAAAGAGTTTATTTATTTTTCAGAGAGAGAGAACACAAGGAGGGGGAGCAAGAGGCAGAGGGAGAAGCAGACTCCCCGGGAGCAAGGAGCCTGATATGGGACTCAATCCCAGGAACCTGGGATCATGACCTGATCCAAAGGCAGACACTTAATCAACTGAGCGGCCTGGGCATCCCAGGACAAAGAGAGAATCTTAAACAGCCTCCACGCTTGTGGGGCTCGGTCTCATGACCCTGAGATAATGACCTGAGCTGAAATCAAGATTCAGACAGTTAACCGGCTAAGCCACCCAGGTACCCCTAAGATTTTTGATTTTGGATTTCAAGACATTTGAACATGGTATATCTTGCCATTCAAACAAGGGGTGAAAAGGATCAATACTTTTAGGTGCACATATAAAGATGACATATGATTTTACTGTAAATGATAAAACAGACATAGTTCTGCTTTTATTTTCATTATTTCACATCATGGGCACTAAGGGGCATTTAGACTTTATATGTTCAGTTCATCATGGTTGTGAACTGTATCTTGGGGCCACCTACTCATTCATGTATTCATTCAGGAAATGTTTATTGAATGCTTTCAGGAAGGCATGAGGACACAGGCTGAACACAGGCACATTCCTTCCTACCAAGGAGCTTACAGTTCAGTAGTAGAGACAGAAAATGAGTGAACAATAAATAAAATCGTGATGGTGCCAGGGAGAAATGGGTTGTTGTGATAGGGAATAGCAGTCAGAGGTGGGTTGGGAATGAGAAAAAGTCTTATTTAGAAATCATGATCTGTGAAAACCTCCCTAAGAACTGACATGTAAACCTTACTCCGAAACAGAAGAAGCTACCAATGTGTATAGCAGTGAGAAGGATATTGAAGTCAGGAGGGGGAAGCATCTGAGAGAAGAAAAACTTGGAATGCTTAAGTGAGGTTTAGAGACTAGGAAGTAAAGAGGAAAAAACGGTTTTATTATTATCAGCCCCATTTTACAGATGAGGAAAAGAATACATGAAGAGTTTTGAGTAACTTGCAAATGGTTACACAGAGTGTAATGGTTACAAAGAGTGACATTGGGACTCAAAACTATGTAGTTGACATTGGAGCACATGCTTTTTACCGGAACACAGTATAGCTTCACAGGCAATGGTCAGATTATACAGGTTTTTTGGGGGTGCTAAAAAGGGTTTGAACTAGATTGTAGATGTAATGGATACCCATTAAACAGTTCGCAGAAATACAGGGCGCTTGGGTGGCTCAGTTGGTTAAGTGACTGCCTTCAGATTAGGTCATGATCCTGAAGTCCTAGAATTGAGTCCCACATTGGGCTCCCTGCTCAGCAAGGAATCTGCTTCTCCATCTGACCCTCCCCCCTATCATGTTCTCTGTCTCTCTCTCTCTCTTTATCTCTCTTTCACATAAATAAAATCTTTTTTTTTTTAAAGGAAAGAAATACAAGCTAAGGTATGTTTTAAGGATGCATTTCCTGTTGCTATATCTCCACATAGCATAAGGGTGGGAATGGAGACCAAAAAAGAGTGGACATGGAGAGAATGGTTATTGAGGGCTTCTGGAAAGGCCTAGAAGATGCAGACACTATTGCTTGCTTATTAAACAGTCATTCTTTCCCCTCCTCCTAGCAAACAGGACCCCAGCTTTGATTTCATTTTGGCAAGTGCTCATGTGCTTTTTAGTCTAAATTAATAGTCTCAAGTTCTTTGCTTTATACTCTTAAAAATTGTATTCCAGGGCGCCTGGGTGGCTCAGTTGTTAAGCATCTACCTTTGGCTCAGGTCATGACCCTGGAGTCCTGGGATCAAGCCCCACATCAGGCTCACTGCTCAGTGGGAAGCCTGCTTCTCCCTCTCTCACTCCCCCTTCCTGTGTTCCCTCTCTAGTTGTGTTTCTCTCTGTCAAATAAATTAATAAAAACTTTAAAAATAATTGTAATCCATATGTTCCAAAATAGTATATATTCCATTGTGTACATATGTGTAATATTTTGGAACATATGGAAGGGAAAATACAATATTTTCTTTACTTACTCACTTATGTCTTAGCTATTGTGAATAATGCTGCAATGAACATGGGAGTGTTGCTATCTCTTAGAGATACTGATTTCATTTCTTTTGACTATATACTCAGAAGTGGAGTTGCTGGATCATATAGTGGTTCCATTTTTATTTTTTTGAGGCACCATCATACTATTTTTCAAAATGGCTTACCCACTTACATTCCCACTAAAAGTTTATAAGGATTCTCTTTCCACACCCTTGCTAACACTTACCTTTGTCTTTCTGACAATAGCCATCATAACAAGTGTGAGGAGGTGTGTCGCTGTGGTTTTCATTTATATTTCCCCAGCGATTAGTGATGTTGAGCACCTTTTCATGTATTTGCTAGCCATTTGTATATGAATTTTGGTTGTATCCATTAATGGGGTATAAGCAAAAGTAGGTGGGGGTCAATTATGTGGAGGTTGCAATGAGGTAAAATCGTTGTCAGATTGTGCTCCTAGAATGAGTGTGTGGGAAGTATAAGAGGTTAGAAAGGGGAATGCTAGAGACTGAAGTTTGAAAAGTGGTACAATTACCAGAGATAACAAGACCCAGGATGTGATCGTTGGAGTGGGTGTCTGTGATAGCTGGAAGTAGAGGTAGTTGGAACTAAGGAGGTAAAAGACCTGAGTCATAGCTCTTGCTATCTTGGATATTGAATGTCATTGAAATGCTAACAAGTGTTGGAGCTAGAGGAAGACAGTGATCCAGGAGCTACACACTTTCCATGAACGTGTTGGTGGATGACAGCAATGAGGAGCAAAAGGAGGTATTTCATGGGAGAACATGAGTCTATGTAGTCAATGAGCATGCTGAAATTATATTGTTTGCCAACTTAGGACTTCTTGTTTTTAAGAATTTCCTTTTATAACTGTAAAAGCAATACATTTGCAATGTAGAAAATTTGGAAAATACAAATATACATAAGAAATAAAATTACCGGGGCACCTGGGTGGCTCAGTTGGTTAAGCGACTGCCTTCGGCTCAGGTCATTATCCTGGAGACCTGGGATCGAGTCCCGCATTGGGCTCCCTGCTCCGCGGGAAGCCTGCTTCTCCCTCTCTCACTCCCCCTGCTTGTGTTCCCTCTCTGGCTGTGTTTCTCTCTGTCAAATAAATAAAATGTTAAAAAAAAAAAGAAATAAAATTACCTATAATCCCATTGCTATTGGCATTTTTGTCTGTATCTCTATGTATATATATAAAACATTAAGATAAACCAGGACTTACATATTTACATCCTCATTGTTTTCATAGCATTATATCCTAAGCATTTCCCCCACATCATTATATATCTTTTTACACATCACTTTATTTATAAAATTCAAATTTTATTTTATTTCTTGAGTGTTCCAAGATTCATTCTTTATGCACCACACCCAGTGCTCCATGCAATATATGCCCTCCTTAATACCCACCATCAGGTTCACCCATCCACTGTCCCCCTCCCTTCCAAAACCCTCAGTTTGTTTCTCAGAGTCCACAATCTCTCATGTTTCGTCTTCCCCTCTGATTTACCCCAATTCACTTTTCCTTTCTTTCTCCTAATGTCCTCCACGTTACTCCTTATGTTCCACAAGTAAGTGAAACCATATGATAATTGACTTTCTCTGCTTGGCTCATTTCACTCAGCATAATCTCCTCCAATCCAGTCCATGTTGCTATAAAAGTTGGGTATTTATCCTTTCTGATGGAGGTGCAATATCCCATTGTTTCTATGTACCATATCTTCTTTATCCATTCATCTGTTGAAGGGCACCTTGGCTCTTTCCACAGTTTGGTGATTGTGGACATTGCTGCTATGAATGCTGGGGTGCATATGGCTCTTCTTTTCACTTCATCTGCATCTTTGGGGTAAGTACCCAGCAGTGCAATTGCAGGGTCATAGGGTAGCTCTACTTTTAATTCTTTAAGGAATCTCCACATTGTTTTCCAAAGTAGCTGTACCAATTTGCATTCCCACCAACAGTGTAAGAAAGTTTTCCTTTCTCCACATCCTCTCCAACACTTGTTGTTTCCTGTCCTGTTAATCTTTACCATTCTAACTGGTGTAAGATGGTATCTCAGTGTGGTTTTAATTTGGATTTCCCTGATGGCTAATGATGATGAACATTTTTTCATGTGTCTGTTAGCCATTTGTATGTCTTCTTTGGAAAAGTGTCTGTTCATGTCTTCTGCCCATTTTTTGACGTGATTATCTCTTTTTTGAGTGTTGAGTTTGTGGAGTTCTTTATAGATCTTGGATATCAGCCCTTTGTCTATAGAGTCATTTGCAAATATCTTCTCCCATTCTGTGAGTTGCCTCTTTGTTTTGCTGACTGTTTTCCTTGCTGTGCAGAAGCTTTTTATTTGCATGAAGTCCCAAATGTTCATTTTTGCTTTTGTCTCCTTTGCCTTTGGAGACGTGTCTTGAAAGAAGTTGCTGTGGCCAATGTCAAAGAGGTTACTGCCTATGTTCTCCTCTAGGATTTTGGTAGATTCCTGCCTCACACTGAGGTCTTTTATCCATTTTGAGTCTATCTTTGTGTATTGTGTAAGAGAATGGTCTAGTTTCATTCTTCTATATGTAGCTGTCCAATTTTCCCAGCACCTTTTATTGAAGAGACTCTTTTCCACTGGATATTTTTTCATTCTTTGTCGAAGATTGTTTGATCATAGAGTCGCAGGTCCATATCTGGACTCTCTACTCTGTTTCATTGGTCTATGTATCTGTTTTTGTGCCAGTGCCATGCTGTCTTGGTAATCACAGCTTTGTAATAGAGCTTGAAATCAGGCAACGTGATGCCCCAGCTTTGTTTTTCTTTTTCAATGTTTCCTTAGAAATTCGGGGTCTTTTCTGGTTCCATACAAATTGTAAGATTGTTTCTTCCAGCACTTTGAAAAATGCTGGTGGAATTTTGATCGTGATGGCATTGAAAGTATAGATTGCTCTGGGCAATATAAACATTTTAACAATATTTATTCTTCCAATTCATGAGCATGGAATGTTTTTCAATCTTTTGGTGTCTTCTTCAGTTTCTTTCATGAGTGTTCTGTAGTTCCTCAAGTACAGATTCTTTACCTCTTTGGTTAGGTTTATTCCAAGGTATCTAATGGTTTTTGGTGCTATAGTAAATGGAATCGATTCTCTAATTTCCCTTTCTATATTTTCATTGTTAGTGTATAAAAAAGCAACTGATTTTTGCACATTGATTTTGTGCCCTGCCATATTTCTGAATTGCTGTATGAGCTCTAGTAGTTTGGGGATGAAGTCTTTTGGGTTTTCCATAAAAAGTATCATGTCATCTGCAAAGAGAGAGAGTTTGACTTCTTCTTTGCCACTTTGAATACATTTTATTTCTTTTTCTTGTCTGATTGTCGTTGCTAGGACTTTTAGTGCTATGTTGAACAACAGTAGTGAGAGTGGGCATCCTTGTCATGTTCCTGATCTTAGTAGGAAAGCTGTCAGCTTTTCCCCATTGAGAATGATATTCACTGTGAGTTTTCCATAGAGTTTATGAAGTTGAGGAATACTCCCTCTATCCCTATACTTTGAAGAGTTTTAATCAGGAACAGATGCTATATTTTGTTAAATGCTTTTTCTGCATCAATTGAGAGGACCATGTGGTTCTTCTCTCTTCTCTTATTGATTTGTTCCATCATATTGATTGATTTGCGAATGTTGAACCACCCTTGCATCCCTGGGATAAATTCCACCTGGTCATGGTGGATAATCTTTTTAACGTACTGTTGGATCCTGTTAGCTAGGATATTGTTGAGAATCTTGGCATCTATGTTCATCAGGGATATTGGTCTGAAATTCTCCTTTTTGATGGGGTCTTTGCCTGGTTTTGGGATCAATGTAATGCTGGCTTCATAAAAGGAGTCTGGAAGTTTTCCTTCTATTCCTAATTTTTTTTTCTTTTTTTCTTTTTTTTTCCCTTTTTTCTTTTTTTTTTTATTGTTACTAAAATTTTTTTTCCAGTGTTCCAAGATTCATTCCCCATTCCCCACACCCAGTGCTCCACGCTTTAGGTGTCCCCAGTACCCACCACCAGGCTCTCCTATCCCTCCACCCTCCCTCCAAGTCCCTCAGTTTGTTTCTGTGTCCAAAGTCTCTGTTGTTTCGTCTATTCCTATTTTTTGAAACAGCTTCAGGAGTATAGGTTTTATTTCTTTTTTGAATATTTGGTAGAATTCTCCAGGGAATCCATCAGGTTCTGGACTCTTGTTTTTTGAGGAGGTTTTTGATCACTGCTTCAATCTCATTACTAGATATTGGTCTTTTCAGGTTGCCAATTCCTTCCTGTTTCAGTTTTGGAAGTTTATAAGTTTCCAGGAATGCACCCATTTCTTTTTGGTTGTTTAACTTATTGGCATATAACTATTGATAATAATGTCTGAGGATTGTTTCTATTTCCTTGGTGTTAGTCATGATCTCTCCCCTTTCATTAATAATTTTATTAATTTGGGTCCTCTCTCTTTTCTCTTAGATTAGTTTGGCCTGTGGTTTATCAATCCTATTAATTCTTTCAAAGAACCAACTAGTCTAGTTTTGTTGATGTGTTCTACTGTATCTCTAGTTTCTAACTCATTGATCTCTGCTCTAATATTAATTATTTCCTTCCTGTGTGTGGCATTGGCTTAATTTGTTGTTGATTTTCTAGTTCTTTAAGGTGTAAAGAGAGTTGATGTATTTGGGATTTTTCAGTTTTTTGAGTGAGGCTTGGATGGCTATGTATTTCCTGCCTTCAGACCACATTTGCCATATCCCATAGGTTTTGGACTGATATGTCTTCATTCTCATTCGTTTCCATGAATTGTTTACATTCTTCTTTGATTTCCTGGTTGATCCAAACATTCTTGAGCTGGATGGTCTTTAGCTTCCAAGTGTTTGAATTCCTTCCAAACTTTTTCTTGTGGTTGAGTTCCAGTTTCAAAGCATTCTACACATCACTTTAAGTGTTAGATTAACATATTGCCCTATGTTATACTGTAATTTATTTTTATATTGACGTATATTTTACTATTGTAAATAATATTGAAATAAAGATATTCTACATCAATTTTTGTCCTTACCTCTAAAATTTTCTTGGACTAGAGTCCTAGAATTTAAATTTATGAGTCAAAAATATGACCAATTTTAAGTCTGTTGACAAATATGTAGAGAGCACCTCAATTTTAGCAACTCTGGCCAAAGAGATGTATTATTTAAAGGTTAGGGTGATATTTCTTCATGCTTTATGGACTATTGAAAGATTAGGCTCCTTTTACTTCTGAAGATATTGCTATGTGTTCTTAGACTCTTCTACTGAGGATGTAATTTAAAATTTTAGGTAATGAGACAGCTATCCAGCATTCAAGTGAGTTTGAGTTAGCAGGATATCTACTCTTTATACTGTTAGCAGCAAGTGAATTTTCTCCCATTGTAAAAGAAGAAAAGCTACAGAGGCAACTGTTACAATTTCGGAAATCAGAATGTAGAGCTGTTTAAGATACAGCCCAGGAGCATCCTTAAAAGCTGAGTTACTCAAAGTTTCTTTTATTGTTGGCCCTCTAAGGAAAAAAAATATAAATTAAATGCAATATAAATCAGTTTAATTCATTAACTAATCCAATGAATGAATTAATTTTAATTCAATTTTTCTCTAATGAGAGAAATTGAATACTAGTGAATAAAATTTTGTCAGGTAGAGATTTAGAGGTCCCCAGACCATTGTAATATCTAAGATTTCTCCCCTGTATCCAAATCAGTTTTCACCCCTTTGGGGATAATATTGCTTCTATTGAGAATGCATAGTTCAAGTGAAATGAGGTGTGCCCAACCATTAACGAAAGGAGAGGTGCCTTCCCTATATACAGTGTGATCCCATCTTTATTACACACGTATAGATAATAAATTAGAATGTAATATTACAAAATATTAAGAATGATTAATTCTAGGTAGTGGGATTATAGATGATTTTTATCTTTTTTTATTCTAAAATTTCTCCAGTAAATATGTATTACCTTTTTTAAAGGATCTATATTTAAACTTTTTTTAGTGTTGTATTATATTTAAACAAGCAAAAAGAAAAAGGAAAAAATAGATGCCTTAGTTGGAGCCACTCTTCTCATCAGCATGGTTTTCACTCCAGTGTTATGGGAGGAATTCTGAGATGGCCTCCGCATATCACTACTGTTATAAACACACCTTCTCCCACTTATTTAATCAGACAGGTGCTCGGTAAGGGGATTTACAGATGTGATTTAAGTCCTAAATCAGGACTTAGAATAAGGAGATTGCTCAGATGAACTTGATCTAATCACAAGACTCCTGCAGAGGTTCTGGGCTCTTCCTGGGGAGAGAGATGAGAAGTGTAAGGGGGACTATGGAGAGGGCCATGTGAGAGGAACCTGAGAGTGTCCTAGGCACTGAGAGCACTTCCCATCTTAACAGCCACAGAAAAACCAGGACCTCTGTCATATAGCTATGCCGAAAATGAATCCTGCCAACAACCTGCGGGAGTTTTGGAGGCAGATCTTTCCCCAGTCAAGCCTCCAGAGGAGGACACACCTGACTAACACTCAGTTTCAGACTTATGAAACCCTGTGTGGAGAAGCCAGCTAAGGAATTCTGGACCCATGATCTACGAAAACTGTGAGTTGATAAATCTGTGCTCTTTTATACCTCGAAGTTTATGTTAATTTGTTACACAAAAATTTTAAACTAGTATATTCCACAGTCCTGACTCCTCATTATAATGCACATTCTTCTCTACCCTTTTGTGGGAACTAAAATGAGATATTGGGATAGGAAAGAGAGGTGATGGCAGAGTCTCTGTTTAATTCACTTTCAGCTTTTTTCCACTCCTTTCTATCCTTGCAACATTGTCCTATTTATAAGCCAGCCATAGCCGTGTCCCTGGCTTTAGTTCCAGCACCCTCACACAGATTGCAAGATGTAAGTGAGCTTTGTGGCTGTCTTCTCTCAACACCAGTCCATACACATATTCTGAGATGCTTATCGCTTTAAGATTTATCCTGCAACAGCTGTTCCTCATCTTCCATCTGGCTCCAGTATTTGCCAGTCAGAATTTGGAGGTGTTGGTGGGCATTTGCTAAGATTTTCTTCCACTTGTTGCCTGGCAGGTGTTTGTTTTGGGTGTAAGCCCTTCCTTCGACCTAGTTGCACTTGGGCAACATTTTACAATGATGATGCATATTTCTCTTAGGTATGTTTTGCTCATTGCAGTGGGGACTGTTGGAGGGAAGCAGTTATGGTTAGTTGATAGCAGATGTCCTATTAATCTGGATGACTTATGATTTGGGTTTAAGGAGTTGGCCTTCTCCGTCATTGCATATTATGTGGGTAGATTACATAGCATTATTTTGGGGGGAGCCAGAAAGTTAGGCTCTTGTTTCTCAAGAGACTCAAAGAAATCAGATCAATCAAATGAAGAGGTGTTACTAATGATAATCTACTGAAGGCAGATTTATTATTAACATTTGGAGAGAGGATCTTAATCCTCTACTCTGGCTTTAGGAGCAAATATCTCGGAGTCCATAGTCTCTCAGGGTTTCAGAGGGGAGGAGAGTAGGAGAATGGGATAGCCAGGTGATGGGTATTGAGGAGACCACATGTGGTGATGAGCACTGGGTGTTATATGCAACTAATGAATCATTGAATACTTTGTCAAAAACTTATGAAGTACTATACAGTTGCTAAATGAACATAATTTAAAAAGGGCAAATATCTGACTTTAAAGGATTGAAACAGGCTCTATAGATGCCTTGCAACTGTGGGGAAAAGTAGCATTTTGGTCTACAGGAAAAACAAATCTTTATACTTACAGGGAAAAGATATATGTGGATGTTTGTCAGTCAACACAAGGTTAGTTTCGATACATGAATATCTATGTGGGTTTTATTTTGGACCTTACCATCTTTTGTGAAAAATTAATTCTTTGGCAGTTCTTTAAACACGGGGTCTTTGGGGGGACAAATAGCTTTTTACTTAGGGTTCATTGTCTGAGTATACAAGGATAGTTTGAACACGTATTCCTTTCAAGAAAAGCCTTACCTATTAATATTTTTCTGTATGTTTGGAGACATTTAAGAATGCGTAAACCTGGGCATCTGAGTAGCTCAGTTCATTGAGTGTCTGTCTTTGGCTCAGGTCATGATCCCAGGATCCTGGGATCTAGTCCTCTTCAGCGCCCTACTAGATGGGAAGCCTGCTTTTCTCTCTACCCCTCCCCTCTGCGCTCTCACTGTCATGTGCGCTCTCTCTCTCTCTCTCTCTCTCTCTCTCTCTCTCTCAAGCTCTCAAATGGGTAAATAAAATCTTTTAAAAAATGAGTAAACCTAAATTGGGGCTTTGCTGATGCAGCAATCATTGACAAGTTATAAACCTATAACTCCTAAGCCTCTCCCTATATTTGCAGGCAAATTTAGGAAGTAAAATATTTCTCATACACAGTTCCCTGGCTGTTTACTTAGATGGTGATGTTTTGAGGGTAAGTATTTCTTTATTTTTAAATCTCTGTGTAGGTAGGTACTGATTGTGAACAGAGAAATCCTTGTTTGGGATTAATTGGCTTAGGGTTTACTGATATTAGAATACATATATCCTTATTTAGAGTGTTTTTCCATTTGAATAAGGATGTTCTGGGGGGGAAATGTGGCCTTACTTGGTGGTGTTTGTGGCAGACTATGGCCACGTGATTGAGGCTCACAACTCTAGAACTCAAGTGGTTTTCCAAGGATTGAACTAACACGAGGGCAATCTGGGGTTTATTTGATGAGTTTTTTTTTTAATTTATTTATTTGTGTTTTTTTTCAAAATTTTTTTAAGGATTTCATTTATTTATTTGACAGAGAGAAACACAGCGAGAGAGGGAACACAAGCAAGGGGAGTGAGAGAGGGAGGAACAGGCTTCCCAACAAGCAGGGAGCCCGATGTGGGACTCAATCCCGGGTCTCCGGGATCATGACCTGAGCCGAAGGCAGTCGCTTAACCAACTGAGCCACCCAGGAGCCCCTTATTATGTTTTTTTATTTGAGGTTGTTTTACCAAGTTACACAAAGAGTCTGAGGGCATGTAAGACTTTGTTTAGGATTTCAACTGCTAGCATACGTATAGGTACAGTTTGGGGACAAATTGTCCCATTTCCTGCTTGTAATTCTTCATAGTGACATTGTGGGGAGAGAAACACCCCTTGAAATGGGGTTATTCATCCAAGTCATTGGGGACTTTTGGTGGCAAATAATAAATTTTTTTTTCTTTTAAGATTTATCCACCTATTTTAGAGCAAGAGAGCAAGCACAAGTGGGGGAAGGGCAGAGAGAGACTCAAGCAGACTCCCTCCTGAGCATGGAGAAACCTGACAGAGGGCTCGATCTCACAACCCTGAGATCATGACCTGAGCCAAAATCAAGAGTTAGATGCTTAACTGACTAAGCCACACAGGCGCCCCCATAATAGCTTATTTTTGAATATTTTGTCCAAGAACATAGGAATAGTTAGTATAGAAACAAATTTTATAAAGTCATACATGCAGAGATATGTAAGGAATAAACTACTTATCCCATGGTCCCTTTCCAAGTGTGTGGGGACAATTAAGTGGGGTAGCGTTTTAGTTTCTTTGTCCTGATAAGGGTACTTCAGGACTATGAAGACTGTACCTCTTTGGGTCTTTAATATTGTAACAGAAGCACAGGGAGAAACACTATATTTGGGGAGATCTTTGTTCACATGTTAATGGAATTTTGGAGAATAGCAGATGACTCCTTGATGTTTTTGCCTTTGGGTGAAACAGTATCACTTAAATAATTATCTATTTGAAATTGTTTAAGTGTGCAATGATGGTATGTAGCCAACACCTTATTAGCTTGTCTTTTGTCCCTGTGTTCAGGAATAATTGAGGGAAAAAGAATTTTTTATTTGTGGATCTTTGCCTTCTTATGTGAGAGTACATAGTGTCCTAGGCACTGAGAGCACTTCCCATCTTAACAGCCACAGAAAAACTGTTGGATATAAACAGCTTCTTCCAGGGACATCTTCTTAAATGTTTATAGCTATGGTTTATTAGTACATTCTTATCTTAGATTATCTGTCTCAGCAAGTAGAGGCACCTTTGAAAAAACAATTCTGTATGTGAGATTTATGTTCCAAACATGTGGCAACACAGTGTTTAAAAAAAAAAAAAACTTCCTTCTTTGGTATATGTTAGTGGTTAGTAGCTAAGACAATCCTGGGGTCAAGTCTCCCTTCTGCCAAGTAATATTTGGGTGCCACTAGCCAAAGTTGCTCAACGTTTCTGAACCTAAGTTTCTCATCCATTAAATGGGGAAACTAATAGTCCCAAACCTAGAGTCTTTCAGGGGATTGAATCGTACATGCTTATAGAACTCTTAAATCTGTGTCTGGCATATACTAAATGTTCAGTGAAGATTGGCACCCTCAAACCCATGATAAACCATTCTTTTTTAAAATATTGTATTTATTTATTTGAGAGAGAGAGAGAGAGTAGGTGAGAGAGAGCATGAGCGGGGAGAAGGTCAGAGGGGGAAGCAGACTCCCTGCGGAGCTGGAAGCCTGATGCGGAACTCGATCCCAGGACTCCAGCATCATGACCTGAGCCGATGCAATCCGCCTAGCAACTGAGTCACCCAGGCACCCAGTAAACCATTCTTCATGTTCAGCTCTTTATAGTTTGTCTTCTTCTCCATTCAGACATCTTATGGTTTTTACATAAAAGACTGCTTTTTAGTCCTATCTCATTCTTGAAGGCTTTCAAAATGACTTTTGGCAAGACTCTAAGTATCTCTTCATGTTCTTCATCTGTCAAGCTGATATGGTGATTGTAAGCGGTCTATTTTATAGTTTTGTGAGGATCAGATTAAATTCTGGGTGTCCTTTGAAAATTTAATACAATAACGTTAGGGTAGGTGTTCTACTTTCATTATCTCAGCTAATCCACTCAGCAATCCAGTATGTAAAATATTAATACTTTAATTTCATTAATGATGAAGATGTGTTTCAGAAGACTTCAGTAACTTGCTCAAGATTATATACCTAGTAAATGATAGTGCCAAGACTTTATCACAGGTATTTTGATTTTAGAACCATGCCATTAACTACCATAATGAACTGATTCTCCATTGGAAACATAAAATTAGTGTTGAGTTATAGGCTTCTATTATTATCATTATTACTATTATTTAATATAACACAGCAGCAATTAGAGGATTTAATTATTGTGTAAAAAGCTTTCTTTCCCACTACCTATATAACAGCTGAAAAAAAGAGAGATGAAGTGAAAAAGAACTAGGAACCAGTAGAATCTTCCCAACACACATTTGTGAGAGCCTGGACTACTGTAAAAGCTACAGATCTTAAGATAGAAAGATATGTATGAATTCTGATGTGGTGGGCAATGAGAGTTGGGCAAGGAAAAGGTAATATAAGAGTGACTGTGGGTATCTGAATGACAAACAAGATAGTGGCATTAGGGATTGGACTGAATTAAATAGAAAGAGTACCATTTTAGAGAAAAGGTAACAAATTCAATTCCCAAAAGGTCTTTTCTCTTAGTTATGTTCATTCTTCCCGGATTATTTTTCTTCTTCTTCACTAGTATACGTTCTACTCATTCTGTGTGTACAGGTAACGTATCTTGTTCTGACAGCTCCTTAGTAAATGCATACACACACACACACACACACACACACACACACACACACAACCTTCTTTTGTTATTTAACTGTGTCAGTGGTGTTTTGTTTTCTTCCACACTCAACCTTATCATCAAAGTGCTCTGTACTTTATCTTCTCTCTCTCTCTCCTGCATAGGCCTTACTAAATACCAGTGGAATTGAACTATATCTCACCTAAATTTCTAATCTTTCGAAACACTGCATTTTGTTTCATATGCAGTGAAAGGAGAATGTGATTCTACTACTGGAATCCTTTCCTCCACCTGAGAGCTGATATTTAATACTCGCTGCCTTCTCACAGAGCTATTTGCCTAGGCTAAATAAGTCCCCCTTTGCTTTTTCTCATCAACCTTATTTACATAGTGGGCGATTAATGAAGCTATAATAATTTTTAGCAAGAAATTTTCTCCATACCATATATGTTGAAGCATTGCTACCTTGAGCGGGTATTGAAAGTATTTTGGTTATTAACATTAAGGATAATTGCTATCTCACTAGGTATTACTTAATAGACCCCCAAAGAGAATATGATTGGAATATATCTGATAAAATTAGATTTTTTTTTCAATAACGGAAACAAATCTGTAGTCTTTCTATAGTGTCTAATTAATTGAATGTAAGAGTGTGATGAATTGATTCACTTTACTGGTAATTGCTACACATTTCTGAGAAATAAGTAACTAAAAACAATATCCTCTTCCTGTAGGTATATCAATATGTTAAGATTTTAAAACCATCACCCAGAGCCAGGAAATATCACAATGAGATACGAATCAAAGCAATTAAGGTTGCTTGCAACAAAAGTTAATATGGCTAATTTTTAGGTTCCCTCCCCATCTGTTAGATAAGAATAGAATGCTTGTAGCACACGCAGGATGTTCTTAAAATTACTCCTTGAGATGTTCATATTTCAGCTCTTTCCCTGTACTTTCCAAGTGCTTTAGTATCACTCTTACTATTCTTAGAATTTAAGTGTATTCACCTGAACTATGACATTTTCAAAGATCCATCTTCCATCCTCCACTAAACACTTTAAAGTAGAAGTCATATTTTGGTAATTTTGGATGATTTATGGGATTTGATGCCTTGCTTCCTTCTTAATGTGCACATTATTAAAGCATCATTCTCCAGATAATTGGCTTTTAGGCCAAGAACTAAACTTAACCTATACAAGGTATTATAATCATCACTCAAGGTAAAGGTGGTATATATGGCATCATAAAAGCACACATGGGCATTTCACTGAATTCAACCAGGGTTTTAAAAAAAAATCACCTGTCATTTGAGGCACTTTTTTATTTCAAGTGTGGAAGAATGGGCTAGTTTTACTCCTTTGTCTTACTGAAGTCCAGGAAACACAAAACACAATTACCTGTCCCCTCCTTCACCAAATATATGGTAGTTACTTTTAAAAAATTCCTTTTTTCTGTTTGACATTTTAGTTTAGAGGTCTAACCTTACCAATTAATGTGTCTAGAGAAGCTGCTTTAATAGCTATACACTGAGGTTTCAGATTGATTTATTCCTCAATGAAGTTGAGAGTTAATGAGGTAAATGTTAGGGAAAATGCCTCTGTCAATTATTTCGTTTGGTCTGATTTTTAGCTTGTGCTGCTGCTTTGGATATTTTGTCTAGGCTGCTATGTAGAGAACTCGTTGTTTGCTCTCAGAAAGCTATTTCAAAAGATTGATGTAAGAATGAAATATTTAATTATAGGCTATAAAATGTAAAAAATATATTGTATGATACAAAGAATTACTAAAATATTATATTATTATCATCTAATAATAAAAGAGCTTCAGATGACAATTAACTGACTGAAATGACATTTTAAAAGCAAAAGAATGAAAAAGAAAAAAGTAATGGAAATATGGTAATTATTTGGACAGCTGTGAGGAGTTAGTGGACAAAGATTGTCTTGAATTTTGGGAGGATCAAAAGTTCAGGAGATCATATTAACAGATGATCCTGAGCACTCACAAAAGAAGGTTACAGTGGAGGAGAGGATTCTCCTTCCCAGTGTAATTCTCCATAATCAGCAGATATAGAGAGTATAAATGAGAAAGGGAATATAAGAATTCTGATTAAAGAACTCCCTGTAGAAAGACTTGTAATTTGGTCTACTCATTCAAAATAGGGACTATTATAATGGTGGAGGGAATTTATCAACTATCAAATTTAGTCAGAAAGTATTTTAAAAATTATAAGCAGAAACCCAAGAATCCAAGAATCCTCCCCCCAAATTTTAGGAAAACTAACAGAAGAGCAGAACCAAGTTAAGCAAACAACATCTGATTCCAGAAAAAGCATATATTTTCTGGGGAGGAGAACTTTAAAAAAAATAAGAACTAATCTATTCTTTCAGAGGGATTTGATAAGACATGCATCTGTAAAATAAGAACAGTCTCCTAGGTTAAAAGAACAATCAGAGACAAGAGTTTGGGAAAATTAAAAGTAAGATATCCAAAATAAGAAATTCATTATAAGGGTTGGAAAAAAAGGCTTGACAAATGCTTTTAGAACACAGAGAAAAAAGACAAATTAAAATTAAAATGTGTGTTAGGAAAGTTAGAGGACATTAAGAATCAATCTACAAATAAAACCCAACCATCTAATTAGGAGTTCCAGAAAGAACAAAGAAGGTGGGGGGAAGAACAGGAAGTAGCAAAGAAATAAAAGGAAATTTCCCAGTGTTGAAGAAAGATGAAGCTCTACGGATAGAAAGGGCCCATGGAATGCTGAGCATGATGGATGAAATGAAATAAACAACTACAGAAACTCTCACAAGATGTTGTTTTACCAAGAATTAAGAGAAGATCTAAAAGTATCTTAAGATAAAATTAACACAGTGAATAATCTATAAAGGAATGATAAAAAAGATTGGCATGAGACTAATAGGTAGTGACATAAGATTATAGAAGACAATGGACAATACCTTAAAGTTCTGAGGGGTGATGATTTTGGGTTTAGAAGTCAGTACACAACCAAATTAATGAGAGTGAGAACAAAGTTAAAAAAAAACTGCAGAGTCTTAGTCATGAATTGTTTTACTTAAAAAAGATTAAAATTTCTTGTGGGTGCCTGGGTGTCTCAGTCAGTTAAACATCTGCCTTCAGCTCGGGTCATGATTCCAGGGTCCTGGATTGAGTCCCACATCAGGCTCCCTGCTCAGCGGGGAGTCTGCTTCTCCCTTTCATTCTCCCTCTACCCCACCCTCTGCTTGTATTCTCACTCTTTCACTTTCTTTCTCTCTCTCTCTCAAATAAGTATTTTTTTTTAAAAAAAGAAGTTTTTTGTGTTTATGCACAAATAAAATGAAAAGAAGATAAATAGGATCTAAGATATGTGAAACTAAGTAAAATAGAAATAATTCCCAGGATGATTACTGTGTAGTAGCCCTAGTAGAGTGGTTGGAAACTGTGTTTGGCTGTTGATGATAATCCTGGCTGTAATAATTAAAACACATAAATATGCGGCACCTGGGTGGCTCAGTGGGTTAAGTGTCTAACTCTTGATTTCTGCCCAGGTCCTGATCTCAGGGTTTTGGAATCAAGTCCTCCATGTCAGCATGGAGTCTGCTTGAGATTCTCTCTCTCCCTCTGTCCCTACCCCTGCTTATGAACTCTGTCTAAATAAGTAAATAAATAAAATCTTAAAACACACACACAAATACTTCTTTTTCTTATATTATGAATAATGCTGAGGTAGTTGCTTGCTGGCATTGTATCAACAGTGCAACTTCACAATTTCCAAGTGGCTATTGCATTTCTAGCCATCACATTGGCATTCTGGGATGAAACAGAGGAAAGGGCAAAAATAAATTTTTCTTAAATGCTATTGGGCAAACCTAGTTGCAAGGTAGATTGTTCTCAATTAGGACCAGGGGGACAATGGACCTTGGAGTATGCAGCTGGTAATCTCTGACATGACCTGAAAGTATTTTATTACATTCAACGAATAGCATGACTGTGATACTCAATGCTATTTCATGGTGAAGAAGTCATATATTCATTATATTATAAGATATACTAAGACCTCTAGCAATTTCAGGAAGAATAAAGTTATATATAAGAGAATCATGGCCAAAAAAAACAAATCAAAATGAAATAAATTGAAGATTGTGCCATAATTTTAGGCATTTTAGTAATGTAGAATGCTATCTATCTTTCAATGGGTCTGAGCCTGATTATACAGCTAATATTTACATGACCTTATTATATATTGATTTTCAGGGGTTTTTTTAGGACTTAATTTCTTAGGGCAGTTTTAGTTCACAGCAAAATTGGGGGAAAGGTACCAATTTTTCCCATATACTCCCTTTTCCTACACATGTATAGCCTCCACATTATCAGTATCTTCTACCAAAATGATAAATTTGTTACCACTGATGTACCTACACTGACACATGATAATCACCTAAATTCTGTTATTTACAGTTAATTCTTGGTGTTGTATGTTCTGTAGTCTTGGACAAATGTATAATCATAGGTGTCCACCATTATAGTATCATACAGAGTAGTTTCTCTGCCCTAAAAATTATCTATGCTTTGCCTTTTTTTATTTTTATTTTTAAATATTTTATGTATTTATTAGAGAGAAGAGAGGCAGATGGGGGTGGGGGAGAGAGAGAGGGAGAAAGAATCCGAAGCCGACTCCATACTGAGTGCCAAGTCTCACATGGGGTTCCATCCCTCAACCACGAGACCATGACCTGAGCTGAAACTGAGAGTTTTTGTTTCATTTAATTTTCAAATTAAACCGAGAGTTTAATTTGCATTTTTCTGATGACAGACGCTCAACTGACTGAGCCACCCAGGTACCACTGTGTTCTGCCATTTTATCCCATATGCCTCCCTCTCCCCCTACCCCAGACTCCTGGCAAAAAAAAATCATCTCTTAATTGACCCCATACTTTTGTTTTTTCCAAAATGTCACATAGTTGAAATCCTAGAGTGTGGAGCCTTTGCAGATCGGTCTCTTTCAGAGTAATATGCACTTAACTGGCCTCCATGACTTTTCATGGATTGGTAGCTCATTTCCTTTTGGCACTAAATAATATTCCATTGTCAGGATGTACCACAGTTTATCCATTAATCTACTGAAGGACATCTGGGTTGTTTCTGAGTTCTGGCAATTATGTTATAAAGCTGCTGTAAACAACTGTGTACAGATTCACACTTGAACATAAGTTTTCCATTCATGTGGGCAAATACTAAGGAACATGATTGCTGGATCATATAATTGAGAGTATATTTAGTTTTATAAGAAATGGCCAAAATGTGTTCCAAAGTGACCATTTTGCATTCCCATAATCAAGTAAATGTTGCTACACATCCTTGCCAGCATTTGGTGTTGTCAGTGTTTCAGATTTTGGCCCTAATAGATATGGGTTGGTATCTCATTGTTTTAATTTGCATTTTTCTGATGACAGAAGACATGGAACATCTTTTCATATGTCTATTGGCCATCCGTATATCTTCTTTGGTGAGGTGTCAGGGTCTTTGGCCCATTTTTTTAATTGGGTTTTTTGTTTCCTTTTTGTTGAGTTTTCAGAGTAATTTGTATATTTTGAATAAGAGTCACTTATTAAATGTGTCTTTTGCTAGCCTTCGCATTCTCTTGATGTCTTTCACAAAGCATAAGTTTTTCATTTTAATGAAGTCCAGTCTTATCAATTATTTCTTTCATGAATTGTACTTTTGGTGTTGTATCTGAAAACACATCACCATACCCAAGCTCATGTAGGTTTTTCTCCTTTATCTTTCAGGCGTTTTGTAGTTTTACATTTTACATTTATGTCTATGATCCATTTTGAGTTTATTTTCAGGAAGTGTGTAAGGTCTGTATGGATTGGTTTTATGGGTTGTTGTTGTTGTAGTTTTAATGTGGATGTTATGTTTTCCAGCACCATTTATTGCAAAGCCCATATTCCATTGTATTGTCTTTGCTCCTTTGTGAAAAACCAGTTAAGTATATTTATGTGAGTCTGTTCCTGGGCTCTCTCTTCTGTTACATTTACCTATTTATCCTTTTGCTAATACCACACTGTCTTGAGTAGTGTAACTTTATAGTAAGTCTTAAAGTCAGGTAATGTCAGTCTTCCAACTTTGTTCTTCTCCTTCAGTATGTTGTTGGCTCTTCTGAATCTTTTGTATCTCCATATAAATGTCAGAATAAGCTTATAAATAGTCACAAAATAACTTCTTGGGATTTTTGAATGGTATCGTATTGAACCTATAGATCAACTTGGGAAGAACTGACATCTTGACAATATTGAGGCTTCTATCCATGAGCATGGAATCTCTCTCCATTTATTTAGTTCTTTAATTTTATTTATCAGTTTTGTAGTTTCCCTCATATAGATCTTGTACATATGTGAGATTTATACCCACATATTTCATTTTGGTGGTATTAATGTAAATAGTGTTTTTAATTTCAGATTGCACTTGTTCATTGTTGGTATATAGGAAAGTGATTGACTTTTGTATATTAATCTTGTATCATGCAACTTTCCTGTAATTGCTTCTTAGTTCCAGGAATATTTATTTTATGTTATTTTATTTTTTCAGTGTTCCAAGATACATTGTTTATGCCACACACCCAGTGCTCCATGCAATACGTGTCCTCAGCACCCACCACCAGGCTCTCCCATCCCCCCACCCCCGCCCCTCCAAGACCCTCAGTTTGTTTCTGAGTTCCAGGAATATTTTTATTGTTTCTTGAGAATTTTCTACATTAGACAATCATGTCATCTGTGAAGAAGATAGTTTTATTTCTTCTTTTCCAATCTGAGTATCTTCTACTTCTTTTTGTACTAGCGAGGAATTAGGATGTTGAAAAGGAGTGTTACCTATTATTGCCTATTTCTGATTGTAGTAGGAGAGCTTTGATCTTCCTACTATTAAGTATGATGTTAGCTGTAGGTTCTTTGTACGTCTCCTTTATCACGTTGAGAAAGTTCCCCTCTATTCCTAGTTACTGAAAGGTTAGCTTTATTTTTTATCATGAATGGGTGTTGGAATTTCTCAAATGCTTTGTCATCATTTATTGATATAATCATGTGATTTTTTTTTCTTTTTTAGCCTCTTGATGTGATGTAGTATGTTTTTATACATTATTTGATTTTTGAATGTTGAACCAGCCTTGCCTATTTTGGATAAATCCCAGTTGTATTGTATGGTCTTGTTTGTACACTGTTGGATTCAATTTGCTAATATTGTTTTGAGGATATTTGCATCTATGTTCATGAGGGCTACTAGTCTGTAGTGTTCTTGGTTTTCAGTTTTTAGAATCCATCTATAAACAAAGCACAGAAGACTTAATTGAAAAAGACTATAAATATAATATGACTTAACAATAGGAAGATAAGGGAAGTATAAAAGTGTTAACGTATCTTATGCAGTGGGAAGTCAAGATATACTATCTAGATTTGAAGGATCAAGACACATTTATTAAATGTATTATTTGTGGGATGCTGCATGGCTCAGTCAGTTAAGCGTCTGCCTTTAGCTCAGGTCATAATCCCAGGGTACTGGGATTGAGCCCTGCAACTGCCTCCCTGTTCAGCAGGGAGCCTAGGTCTCCATTTCCCACTCCTCCTGCTTGTAGTCTCACTCTTGCTCTAATAAAAAAAAATCTTTTTAAAAAATAAATATATTTTTGTTATAATGTCAGGAAGGAGAATAGCTCAAAATATATAATTCACAAACATTAGAAGAGGGAGAGTATCAGATAGTAGGAGTTTGTTAAATCTCTTACCTTTCATAGAAGATACAAAATAGGTTCTTTTTAAAGATTTATTTACTTATTTGAGAGAGAGAGAGAGAGAGAGAGCAAGAGCATGAGCATGCAGAGGTGGGGAGGGGCAGAAGGAGAGGGAGAGAATCTCAAGCAGACTCCCTGCTGAGCAGGAGCCTAATGTTAGGCTGGGTCTCACAACCCTGAGATCATGACCTGAGCCAAAATCCAGGGTTGGACACTTAGCCAACTGAGCCATCCAGGCACTCCAAAATGGTACTTTTTTATTGTTCAGAATGTAAACGATGCTGTTGGAGCAACGAAATGCCAATTGGTATATTGGTTTGATAGGATCTGGGATCTAGGTTCTTATTACATTGCTGTGCTATCCTAAACACATGGCCTTCATCTTGCTGTCCATGTGAGTGCTCTAGCTCAACCGTCATAACTTCATTCCAGGCCTTGAAATAAGGAAAACCAGAGAGAGAAGACTGATTTCTTCACTTTAAGGGCATGGCATGGAAATATTTACAACCTCTCTTCTAACATTCTCTAATCACATGATCACACCTATTTATAAGAAAAACTGAAACATATTGTCTTTAATGGGACATATAGGCACCCAGCTAAAAAGATGCTTTTACTGTAGAAGAGAATGACTCTAATGGGGGATAGTCAGTAGCCATTGGTATTCAGTTTAATTTTCATAAATAAATATAGCTTTAAGCAAATTAGAGTTACAAAGACAACCAAAGACAATCTAAAACTATAAATAATACAGATGTGCTGGACTCTGAGGAAAGGGAGGAGTCAGAGGAATCATACCTTTAATTTTGTACCTTTCTGTATTTGATTATTTCTATGTGTTTCTATTAATAATGTAATAACAATATGTAAATATAGTCTACATGGCAAAGATCTATCCTTTTTCTAGATGGCATGGGAAAAAATGACTCCAAAGCAGAGTAGGTATCAATCAGATTTAGGGAAAATAAAAAGCTTTAGTTAAATTACCTCTTGATTTCTATGGCTTCTTTACTCCTCTGTTTTCTCTTGTTTGTTCACAGAAGGGCATTAGCCCTTGCTAGACTGAGGAATAAAAGCCAAGATAAAAAGATAGCTGGCATTTTGGACGAATGAAATCACTCAAAAAAGTATTCAAGAAAAGGGAGAGCAAACATGTTCCAGGCTATTTTGCCTACCTTTGGACTTGGGCAGTGCTTTTGTGCTTCTGTTTTCAGGCTTTGACCTGTATGATGCCACTATGTGCCTAAGCATTGAGAGATTTTGCTGCCTCCCTTAGAAGAAACTTCCCAATCTAATATATTTCACCCACTGGAAATTGGGGGCTTTTCTATTCCAGGTATATGTTCTTTTCTCAATTTTATCCCGTTATTTTTAATTGTACCCTTCAAGTCATCTCTATAATTTCCATCTTTTATTAGGATTTTTAAACCCTTGCAGACAGCAGCTCCTTAGTCATTATTTAGTCAAATGTACCTATTATTTTTTCCTTGATCTTTTCTGTTAAGTAAATTCCTACAACCACTCAATGTCCAATGTCCATGGTGTGAGGGATTCTTTTTTTTTCCCTGTATTTTTCCTCAAATGGACCTGTATCTCTTTCCTCCTGAGAGCAGCATAGCAAGTTTCTTTCTTTTGTTATGGGATCTGAATTATTTTTTTCATGCATGTGTGTGTGTCTCTGTGTGTGTCTCAGTGCTTATGTATAAGTATCACCTGTATTGTCAAGGTATTAAAACTGATGGACAATGACTTGAGGTAGATAAGGGCATATTTGACTAGTTGACCTTGAGGTTTCCTTTAAAACCCATGATTTTTCAATTTTATGCAAAGATTGCAAATTGTTTTTCACTTATAAATTGTGCAGTTAAGCAGTGATCTATAAAAATTATGAAAGTCAAATGCAAAACTTTTTCCATATCCTCTTCTAGTCTTTAGTAATGTGAATATATTTTGGATCATGTATCTAGTACTTATGTATTATTTTTTGCTTCCATAAGAGGTATCCATGCAGTCTACTCACCTTCATGTCCTTTAAAATAGTCAGTCATCCACTGTATTATATCACAGCTTGTTGATACATTCAAATATGCAAATCTTAAAAACTATTATCCATGAGTTATAAAATGATATCAATATCTAACAGGTGCCTTACTCATTGAATAGAGAAATAAATTTGACTTTAGTATTGAGCTTACCACTAATAATTCAGAGGCTGCCCATAGAATACAGAAATGATATTTTGTCATCCTAAGTCCTTTTTCTTATTTTGAAAAAATATTAGGATTTCATGGTTGACTGTCTTGCAATGATATGCTTCAGTATTTTATTCATTCTTACTTTATCTTTTCTTAATTTAACATTTGACTTTTTTGTAAAGTACATTCAGTGTCTTGGCTATATATAGCTTTATATAAAAACTAAAACTCAAGAGGAATCTTTTTCTCTCAAACCTCAAGAGAGCATTTAAAACACATGGAAATTCTCCTCTTGGACACACCCCCTGCAGTTTCCAATGGTTGATCTTTCTGAAGGTGTAAAACATGCTTCTAATTCTCACAGGGACAGTTCCTAAATAAAAATGTTACTAACTGGTCTCATCTGATAATACTTAAAAAGTTAGTGGGCAAATATAGGTCCTCTTCCAATATTGAATCTGACATTGGTATATGTCCTTTTGTAAAATATGCCCTTTCCATGATGGACACCAATACATTGCTGAAAGTATGGAGAAGGGAAATAATTTTAACCAAAAGCAAGCTATTTGGAAAAGGTACATATTAAAGATGAAAAGGTTTAGATTCTATTACCCAAGAATTGTGGCACACATATCAAGATGCAGAGACATTCTTTGGGCCAGTCATGTGTTAACTATATGTAGATCTGTGTATAAAGTCTAGTGTATTAATGATGGGGGACTGAGCTTGGGAAGATTTGCTAAGTTGTAGGAGTAATGGAAAAGGTAATGTGGCAGATTAAAAAAATGAAACTACATTTTTGTATTTTGTTTGAACATATAAAAGAGGAGGGTCTGTAGTCATATATATTTTTAAAATGATAATCATTGATATCACAAAATACAAAATGCCTATACTGGCCAAAAACCATGCTATGTGCTTGATAGAGAATCTTTCCAATATCCCCACTCACCCAATGAGGTAGGTATTGTCACCATGCTCATGGTACAAATAAGGAAGCAAGTTACCTTTGTATTTGAGAAGATCACAAATTCATAGATTGCGAGGAAAGAAAATATTCCTTCTAAGTGTCCAAGGAATCCAGGACTAGTTTGTAGGTACCTAGCAGTTCCTGGCTATGGAGGAGCAAATCAGTACTTACAACACTGATTTTTATTTTTAATTACAGTTATCGGAGCAAATATGGTAAGCTGGGAGTGAACCCAGGAATCAAGGTTTCTGGATCATGGGTCTGTACTAGGTGCTGAGTGAACTTTCTGAAGTCCTTCCCATTGCAAAACTATGTGGTTCTAAATAGTATGACATTGATACCAAATGAAATAGAGAATGCTGGTGATAATAATGATGTTCGCATGCACTCTCTTATATATGATTTCATTTGATCCTTTCCACAACCACTGAATTATTAGTGGTAAGCTCAATACTAAAGTCAAATTTATTTCTCTATTCAATGAGTAAGGCACCTGTTAGATATTGATATCATTTTATAACTCATGGATAATAGTTTTTAAGATTTGCATATTTGAATGTATCAACAAGCTGTGATATAATACAGTGGATGACTGACTATTTTAAAGGACATGAAGGTGAGTAGACTGCATGGATACCTCTTATGGAAGCAAAAAATAATACATAAGTACTGGAAATGGGTACTAGCATCAAATCCCAATCTGCATTTTATAGATGAGATCGTTGGAGTTCCTAGATCGTCAAATACAAATTTAGATTTGATATTTTAAAAAGCAGTAGCAACAACAACAACCTAATTTAAGAGAAGAGTGAGTGTGACTCAGGACCTAAGTGGTGAAGAAAATTACCAAGATTTAAAAAAAAAAAAAATCAAATTAGCAGCTTTGAGAGTTCCAGCAAGGCCTAGATAATTATAACCTTTTCAGGGAAGACCAAAGCTAACAGTTGTGCTTAATTTTTTCCCCCTAGGCTTAGGTTGAGAAGACTGAATATGCATTAAGTTGATAAACCAGAGAGAGTTCCTTTTGAGGGGAACTGAGTAGAGGAAAACTGAATGTCAGACAGTGAAGACCACCAGAGTATAATAAGAAGGGCAAAGAAAAGAGTAGTACAGTGGGGAAAACTGATGATTGCCTGGGCCTGTATTTATTCTAGGCCTGAGAAATGCTCAGGCAATGCATGCTGAGGTCCAAAGAACAAGACCTAGACAGACACCATGGTGAAGAATTATGGAGCACTGAGTCATACACTATCTGAGAACAGGCCCTAAAGATAATCCACTTTGTATAATTGATGGTATTGGAAATGTGAACCTTACTTCTGTTTATATCATCTTTGTTGAACAAGGGGACAGAATCTCCTGGCAGTCTTCTTTGACTCCTATAGCATAATCGTTCTGTGGATCTCTTCCTTAGTCTCTATTTCTTCACCTCCTTAATGATTCCTCTTTTTATTTACCCACTCCCTCAGTGGTGCTGTCTCTAAAAGTTCTGACCATGCTTCCCTTGCCCCTAAACAGATTTAAAGCCAAGGCCTATTGTTATATTTTCCAAATCTCCAGTCTCAGTACCCAAGCCTATATTTTTCACTGCCACCCACCCTGATCAATTCTGTTGCTTCTGCCTTATGAAATATCTTTTCCATCCATTCTCTCTCCATTTCTACCAGTAATTTTGTATTTCAGGCTATTGACATTATTATTTTATGACTATTATAATAATCTAGGTAGCCTCTCTGAATCCAGAATTCCCACTGTCTGATAATCCTGTCCACTGCCATTTCCTTCATCAGCTAAAAGATGTGTTTCTCAAACTGTTTCAAATAATGATAATTTTGAGGAATGTTAATAAGGAGTATATTGTTTTTGAAAAGGGCATTGTCAAATGTTATTAGGAAATGCTGGAGCAAAATGTTTATGACAGCACTTTTCAGAGCTGTTAGCATGTTAATTTACATAGTGAATCTTCAATATAACATGTAGTCCCACAGGGCAAGGGTTTGTTTGCCTTTTTCATTGGTATATTTCCAAAATAGTCATATGACACTCATCAAATAGCAAGTGCTCAATATATATAATTTGAATAAAAGAATAAAAGGTATAATATAAACAGCATTTCCCATTTTTATGTAAAGTAAAAACATTTTATCAACTCACATCTCAGAGAAGCAGTGTTTATGAAGTAGTTTCTGTGAAACATTCGTCCAAAGTAGGGTTTCTGAACCTTGGTATTAAAGACATTTGGGACCACATAATTGTTTACAACAGGGCCCTATCCTGCTCATTGTAGGAGGTTTAACAGCTTATTGGCCTCTACCTAGTAGATCCCAGTGGCACCAATACCCCCATTTGTGACAATCAAAATGTCTCTAGATATTGCTAAATGTCCCTGGAGTGAGGGGGGCAAAATCATCCGTGGTTAAAAAACATTGGTCTAAAGTACAGTCTGGGAGCACCTGGGTGGCTCAGTTGGTTAAGTGTCTGCCTTCAGCTCAGGTCATGATCCCAGGGTCCTGGGATGGAGCCCCACATTGGGCTCTCTGCTTGGCAGAAGCCTGCTTCTCCCTCTCTCACTCCCCTGCTTGTGTTCCTCCTCTCACTGTGTTTCTCTCTGTCAAATAAATAAAATCTTGAAAAAAAAATAAAGTACAGTCTGGGCTTATTACTCTCCAGCTCAAAAGTTTTCACAACCTCTTCATTGCCTGTGAAATTAAGTCTGAGTTCCTTAGGCTAATATCTAAATTCTCTCTTTGTTCTCAATCTTACAAGCACTTGTACATGCACACACACAGATACACGCAAAATCTGTAGGAACCAGACAGAGAGGTAGCACATCATGGGAATGGGAGTACCTCACTTAATGTAATTCTGATACCATCTCAACTTCTCACAGAGATCATTCCCTTCTCTTTCCCATACCTCCAGCTGGCCAAATGTTTAAAACACTTCTATAAAAAATGTACTACCCAAGTTGTCTTCTGCTTTCACCTGAGTACAGACATTTTGAAGAACACTGCATGATGTATCTGGGATCTTAGAGCCCATTAGAGGACCCCTCCAACTTTCCTATGTGACTCAGGCCTATAAATCCTTAATCAATATGCAGAACTTTAAGTGTCTGCTATATGCACACCATGTGTACTCTGTTGGGATTATAACAGTTACTGAAACGTATTCCCTTCCTTTAAGGGATTTAAATACTAGTGATGAATAAATTGAGAAAGTGCTTTACTGGAGGCAAACATCGAGAGGTAGAGAGCTTAAAAGAGAAGAAAAATTAACTGTGTCTTGGCAAGTAGTATAGAAGATATAACAAGTCTGCTGAGTCACGAAAGATAGGTAAGGTGTTGCTGTAACACTCAGAGTGGCCAGTCCACTCAGGCCTTGTGGGGAGCCTGTGTACAGATATGAAGGCAGGATAATGTTTTAAAGAGTTGCTGTTGTTCAGTGCTGGCTGTATTTGGTTTTTGCAGTATTACTCCCCTAAGGTGAAAAAGAGACTTAAGTTAACAAAGGATTATTGCCGAGGTTTGTCATCTTCTCACTTAATCTGTATGTTGACCTTGCCTTTATGCTTGTTATTGTTGGATGGAACCTCCAGCTATATTTCTGGAACATGGACAGAGAGGATACTATCTGAGCAGTGGGGTGGAGGTGGGTGTAGAGGTGACAATAATCAGGGCAGAATCAAGGTGTTTTTCTCAAAAGTATGTCCTGGCCATGACACAAACTTTTACCCTCTTGTCAACCTAGATGAGGTTTTTAGCCCAGGGACAGCAAGCCAACTCAGGAGACTTAAAGAAAACGTTTAGTGTACTGCGGTAGTATTTAAGGTTAAAAACAACAACTAAAGAGAATTTTCTCTAGCCCAACATCAAGGGAAAGTCCATTAGCAGATGTTTCCACACTGCACGCAATTTTCACATGTCCCTTATATATCCTGCCAATGGTAGCTGCAAATACACTTTTTATCTGAATGAATTGTTGACTGAAGTAGTAGAAGCTATATAGACAAAGCAAATAAAATCTAGAATTTATCAAGTCCTTATTGTGTTTTCCATATTTTCTTTAAATTTCCTCCAAAATGCTTAAAATGAAAATAGACTTGTGCTTGCCAAGATCTTGCTCAGCTTAACTATGCCTACATAAGAATCTGATGAATCTGTTTGGACACATATTGGCTTAAAGGATATGAAGTTCTGGGTTCAGAGAAAAGTGGAATTTTGGTGTCTGTTGGTTTTAGTTTCTTTGTGGAAGATTTTCTCCATTGAATATAGCTGCAGAGAGCTATTTATTGGCTTCACAGAGGTTTCATCTTGTGAGAAGATTCTGAGTCATTGATAATGCCTTCTGGGAATTCTGTGTACATAAGAAAATAAGGCCAAGTGTGATTAGTGATGTGTGTTATGGGCACAGGCTGAGGAGTGGTGGTATGAGGGCTAGATAACTGCCATGTCACTATGTTTTCTTCATCCATTGACTAGACTCTTCGCCAGTCCAGGTCCTTTGTCCATTTTCTAACATGGTGACTGAAATTATCAACAAATTGGTCTTAATTTATCATTTGAAACTATATAAAGAATTATAAATAATAACCTATATTTTTAAAGAGTGATGCTTTATAATCTCATAACCACATCTTCTAAATGGACACATTTCTTGCTATTACTTGCCCATAGGTCAATATTTAACATAGGGGTGTGTGTATATATACATATATACAATATTTAACATAGGTGTGTGTGTGTGTGTGTGTGTATACATAATTTTCTATGCTGTTTTCATGTAAATTAGTATCCCAGACATTTCCATTCTTCCAAATAGTTTCCCAAGCTGTTATTTATTTATTTATTAAGGATTTGCTTGTTAGAGCATGGTACAGAGTGGTAGAGCGAGAGGGAATCTAAAGCAGACTTCATGCTGTGCACAGAGCATGACATGAGGCTCAATCCCACAAACCTAAGATCATGACCTGAGCTGAAACCAAGGATCACGTACTCAACCAACTGTGTCACCCAGGTACCCCTATTTGTTTATTTTTTTTAAGAATTTTATTTATTTACTAGAGAGCACATGAGAGCATGGGGGCAGGGAGAGGAAGGGGCAAAGAGGGAGGGGGAGATGAATGGAGAGAGAATCCCAAGCAGACTTTGGCTGAGCATGAAGCCTGTCACAGGGCCTGACCTCATAATCCTGAGATCATGACCCCAGCCAAAACCAGAAGTCAGATGCCCAACCCACTGAGCCACCCAGGTGCCACCCCCCCCCAGCTGTTATTTAAATAACTGACTTTCCACTTTCTGGTTGTTTTGTTACTAGGTAGGCCTACCTAAAGAAGTTTTAGGGTGGTTATACTTAGAATACTAACCAAAGCATATGAACTTTCCCTTCAGTTTTTGTTTCACTTGGTTTTTTAAAATTCAGTGACATTTCATTAAAGTATTTGAAGAAAAAAAATTACCACATTAATTTTCAAGTGTACATAGTTTATATTTACATATTATATATTCACATTTTATATTTCTATAAATTTGTATCCAGTAGGTCAGAGCCCTGTGCAATATAATAAGTACACACATATTTATATAGTTATAGATACAGACATGTTTATAATTCTAAGTATCATGATCATAATTTAGGCAAATGTCATCTTCAAAGTTATTAAGAACTTCTTTGTACAAAGCAAATATAACACCTGCATTTACAGGTATTTTATTTTACCTTCAACTGTAACCCATTTTCAAGCCAGATTGACCTAAACACATCCAAAGCATACAGAATCCGTAGACTTAAAATACACATTTGGAGGGGCTCCTGACTGGCTCAGTCTATAGAACATGCAACTCTTCATCTCAGGGTTGTAAATTCGAGCCCCACCTTGGGTATAAAGATTATTTAAAATCTTTAAAAATAATACATATTTGGACAATATCTTAATCTAAATGAAACCTGGCAGGCCCAGCCTTCCATAATCCATCATGAAGCTCCTACTCCCACCTTATTTCTACTATCCACTCCAGATAAACAGGCCTATTCACTGTACTACAAACACTCAATGCCCGTTCATCTTTACTGCCTCTGCTTATGTTACTTTCCCTGCCTGGAAATCTTCCCTGTTCTGCTAGGCCTGTGAAGATCCTACTTGTGCTTGAAGTAGCAGGTCCTTCAAAAGATTTTCCCTGACTAACCTAACCTTTAGAAACTGTTCTCTTGTTTGCCTCACTGGAAATTTAACTTCTCTTACTTTTCAGTGTTTATTATTTCTTTACAAGATCACAGTCTTCTCAAGGGTAACATAAAAACCAACCAACCAGACAACCAAACTACAGTGCCTTTACTGATCCAAGTTAGTTTCTTGCTATCCATGAACTCCAGGTAAGATCAACAATTATACTTCCTAACACAGAATCGCAGTACATTTTCTTCAACCGTTAAGAGTGTGCCTCGAGCTTGGTGGACCATCATTCTCTTACTGCAGATGGATTGTAATGTTTCTGGCCAGAGGTACTGCAGTTGCTTCTGTGTTGGCTGCTCTGTTCTCTGCACTCTGGGGAATGATAGACTTTCACTACCAGAAGCTGAATAGACCAAATCTAGGTTTTCTTCCTTGCTTTGTAATGAAAGATCTGCTGTCAATAAAATGCCAGTGTATTCAGGCAGCTTCACAACTGTTATGGTGGCAATGGGCTAACATCACGCACAGCAACTGTAATCATCAACAGGGTAGCAGCAGTGATTATGCCAAATGCAGATAAAATTTACTGAAATGAACAGAACTGAAGAGTGCTGCCAACAGTTTAGGGCTAAACAACTAGTTTTAGACCCGATATCACCTCATTTGAATTTCCCCTAACCTCTAAATTTCTTATCTGTATAATCTTCTATGTTGATTTCTCTTTCATTAATGTACAGTGATGCACAGTCAGCCACAGCTTTTCTCTTGCTTTGGGACACTGTGTGGAGTTGGTATGACTGCAGCTGAGTCTGACTGACCTGGGACAGAGCTGTTAGGAGAGTGTTTGCCTACTCTTCTCAGAACAACATGGATTTGACTTCTGGAGATCACATCTGTGAAACACACGGTGTAGATCTCGCTCTCTCTCTCTCTCTCTCTCTCTCTCTCACTCACTCTCACTGTTTCATAAGTTTCATTGGAAGAACTGATTTGTTCCTAGCTCTTTCTACTTCTCTGAACCAATATTCTTAGTGAGACACAGTAGGGCACGAGAAGGAGGGCCTCAAACAGTGACTTATAAAAATGGAGGGGACTTCTTGTTTTAGTGGGTGTTCCTTTTTTTTATATTTGAAACTTAATCATGTTGCATTGAGAAACTCTTATGAAGCCAATTCCTTGTTGAGTATTTTTCTTTAAAATGCATTGTGGCAAAAAGCAGTAGAGGGTGCACTGAAAAATAGAAGACCGGTTATGTAACTCCAGGCCGCAGTTGATTTTATCTTATTTTCAGGCCATACTTTATGGACTAGTAAAATGAAGGGGTTGGAATAGATCTTCTAGAGTCTCTCTAATACTGTCATTGTAATGGAATACTTAAATATGGATAAGCTTTCATTGTGAATTATAATAGAATCGTCACTAAAAGAAGGACTCTGGGTATATTCTGTACACTATTCTTCAGTGTATGTACAAATATTACATTAACATTTTTACTTGATAGCCTTGCCATAGTGGTATCTTGTATAAGTTACCAAAGCTAGGAGGTATCCATCTTTGTAGTTTAATATATAAGAATTGTTTTAGTTATATGAGTTGCATTCTGAGAGAAGTTGAGAAAAAGATGATTTCCTTAGAGAGCCAGATGGCCAAGAGACTTAGAGCATCTGGTCTCCTTGTTAGAAACCAGAGGCCTTAATTTAGATACATCCACATATAAGGTCCACAACTTATATGTTACCTAATTACATAATTATTATATCGTTTCATATTATGATGCCTGATTAATTGGAATGTGAATAGAAAAATCATCAAAACTAACAACACTAAAGGCATTTTACATAGTAGCACCAAATGTTTAAACTGAATGAAAGAAATTAATATATAAGAAATCTAATTTTTATACAGTTCCTGCATCTAATTTATACTTATTTCCAACTGTAGCAGATAAGGAACTTTTTTTTAATTGGGAAAATAAAACGTGAAGAGATGAACAAGGCAGAATTTAGAAAATGATGTACTATAAATTATATTTATAAATAAACATTTCAGCAGTTTCTTTAGTGTTTATATTATTTGCCTCGTATGGCTAAAATAAACTTTGGCTAATGTCTGCCTTTCACTAGCTGTTAGTGGGATCAGTTGACAAAGTGCTGGATGCCTCACATGTAAGTCATAAGGGCATAGAATCAAAATTATTTTACTGCTTCTGTATGGTAAAGGAAAAAAGTAATAGTGATTTTAAAAAAAATCAAGAATATTCACATATAAAAAAATGAACACAGGGGCACCTGGGTGGCTCAGTCATTAAGCATCTGCCCTCGGCTCACATCATAATCCCAAGGTCCCAGGATCCAGCCCCACATCGGGCTCCCTGCTCAGTGGGAAGCCTACTTCTCCCTCTCCCTCTCCCCCTGCTTGTGTTCCCTCTCTCACTCTTTCTCAAATAAAGAAAATCTTTTTTAAAAAAATTAACACCTATTTAAGACTCATTTTCACCTATTTAAGGCTCATTTTCTATAGTAAGCCACTGACCCCTTTCTCAAATAATACTTGCATGCTGGACATATTCTTTGCAATGATAGACTCATCATGCCTTCAGTTGGGGGTACAAACCCAGTTTCTGGAAGTTTCCAAATTCGGTAATCCTTACTGTTTTCTTCACATTGTCAAATGGTAAAGCAGAGCGTGATAGAAGCATGATAATAACCCCTGGGATGTATTTGTGAAACAGTCCTAGTTTTTCTGATGAAAGAAATGGGGTAGAAAGAGTTAAACTGCTGACCTGAGGTCATGCAGCCAGTAGGTGGTGGAACCAGAACCTTGCCTACTATTCGACTTCAATGACAGAGTGCTTTTTTTGTTGTTGTTACTATATGTGACCTGTGTCTCCATGGAACTCATATTTTGACCTATTTTAGTATTTCAACAAAACACCCCATTTTCCTGATTTATTATTCAATAAATTGATCTCCTTAGAGTTTGTTGACCTAACCTGGTTTCATAAATTCAGAGCAAAAGCTACATTTAGCTCTAGACTTATTTAAATTGGTTGGCTATCCTTGTCAGATTCATAAACTACCATTTCAGTCTTCTAAGTTTTAACTCTGTGACTAAGTGATTTTCTGTTCTTTATCAGTTTGGAGTGATTTAATGATAGCTAACCCCAAAGTGAAGACTTGGTAAAATGTGTTCCAGCATCATTGCTTTATTGTATATTAGTTCCTAAGAGACTGTCGGGCTTCATAAACTACTTGGAGACATTTTTTATTCTCAGTATATAACCTGAAGATAAGATGTTCTTATGATGGAAAATTGGCGAAATGTTTCTTGAAGCTATTGCTGAATTCACATTCGTGTTAGTTCTCGAGTTGTATTTCTGAATTAAGGTCTCTGAATATTTGATATCTGTATCTAAAATAATAGGCAATATTTCATTTAAGATTTTGTGTGCAAATGTGTAAGATTCATTGGCTCATTCATTCAGTCAGGCAATAAAAATATACTCAGGACCTACCTATGTATGGTCAAGAAATTCCATCTTTCTGAACTAATATCTGTGTTAAAGAATGTTGTGAAATAGGAGACTGACCAGTCCACACTATATAATTCACCCAACAATGGCTTTATTGCTCTAATACACCAAGAAATATGCCCTTATAACTCATGAAGAATCTCTGAGGGGAGCTAATGAGGCACAATTTCTCATATACAAACCCAGAAGGTGATTTTTTTGTTTTGTTGTGTCCAACAACATAGCACTTGCTTGAGTTCTAACAAATAACTGTATGTGTGTGTCTGTGTGTGCGTGCGTGTGTCTGTCTGTCTGTCTGTCTCTCTGTCTAGCCAAAAATAAATAAAAATGCAATGTTGTCTGTCTGGTTACTTTGGACACTTTTGGTTGTATGGTCTTCTGTTCCTGACAAAGTAAAATAAATAAATGTATATTTTACATATTTTTGAACTTCTCTCTAATTCAGCCAGCTGTGCATTTGGAAAGTTCTCTGGGCTAGAAATGAAGGCTGTTTCTCTTCCCTCCCTTTTTTCTCTTCTCTGTTAAGCAGCCTACTGCCAGTCTCATGCATTTTTATACTGTTCAATATTGACACCTCCCCACAAGTAATCACAAGTTTTTTGTTCAGGAAGATGAAGTATGGCAAAGTGGCAGGTGTTTGGAATTAGAAGTCAAACTAACTTCTAGTTTACTAACTCAGCTAACACACACTAGCTGTTTTAATTTCTCTGGCTCTCATCTTCCTCAACTATAAAGTGGGAAGTCTTACTGATAAACTACATAAAATTGGGCACATTATTTAACATCTCTTTGCATCTGCATCTCCAAATATAAAATAATTCATCAGTAGCAAGGGTTGCTGGAAGAATTAGAAGAATACATTTTCCCTAGTTGTGGAAAGTCCAAAATACACTCCTGTTATTTCTACAAACTCATGGGACCTTTCTTGGTCAACTATGGCTTTGATATCTTGTTTCCTGAATGCAAGCCAGGGATTGCTTCATTGTCCTATGTGCTTTGTCCCCATTCTATGACAAATCATTCTAGATGTGGGATTTGGCCCTTTCCATGATTTCTTCAAAATGAAATGTGCACGTGTACACACACACACACACACACACACACACACACACACTCACTGTGCATGTTGGACTTCACTGAACGTTGCAATTACTGTGTGCCGGGCAATGCCCGAAGTATTCCACATGAATCCGTGCATTTAACCCTCATGACAAACCAATGAACTAGGTATTGTTATCAGCCCCATTTTACAGACAAGGCAACTAAAGCACAGATAGCTAACTCGCGTTAGATCACAAAGTCAGTACGTACAATTGGATTTGAACCCAGACCATCGAATTCTAGAGTTCATGCTCTTAAGTATTACACTATATTTCTTCTCTGTGCCATAATAATAAAAATTCTCACTGATCAACAAAATGAAATATCTATAACTTTATAAGCTTCAGGTACCCAGGATCTGTCATTCTAATTAAAAAGGACCTTAGGGGTGCCTGGGTGGCTCAGTCATTAAGCATCTGACTTTGGCTCAGGTCATGATACTCGAGTGCCTGCTTCTCTCCCTTTCTTACTCCCCCTGCTTGTGTTCCCTCTCTGTGTTTCTCTCTGTCAAATTAATAAATAAAAATCTTAAATTAATTAATTAATTAAGGATCTTAAAGGTTTTTCTTTTTTTTAAAAAGATTTTATTTATTTGACAGTACTGTCACATGCAAGCAAGACCATTTCCTCTCTCTCTTATGGGGCATGATATTATCACTAAGCAGAAAGGTCAATGGTCATGAATTAGGACAGGAGAAAAAAAAGTAGGAAAGAGGAGATTGTAGTCCCATTTGGAATTAGATGTTTCTTTTTCCAGATGTGAAAATGTATCCGTTCTTAAAATCATCATTTTTACAGAAAAGGTGCATAGTACGGAGGTGAAGAGCATGGCCCCTGGACACAGATTGCCTGGGAGTGACTCCCACCTCTGCTTTACACTCTGGCTGAGTGACCTTAGACAAGTTATGAAATCCCATTGTGCCTCAGTTTCCTCAGTTGCAAAATGAGAATAATCGGGCCCACATCATAAGGCTACTTTAGTGATTAAGGAGCTTAACATATGCAGAATGCTTAGAATGGGACCTCAGAGTGTTTTTTGAATGAAGAAAATATCATACTTGCTCTCTAAAATCTCCCTTGATAGTTATAAATCTTCAGTGTTTCCAGAATGCATTTATTAGTGCATTATTACTTATTAATGCTTTAATGATGTCATGGGCTCATATTCTTTTTCTTTAATTAAAAAAAAAACTGATTGGATGAGTAGGCCTTGTTTTATCTCCAAAAGAAAAGCAGATAGTTTATGATTAACAGTTAAGAACAATTGGAACAAATGTAGAATTTTAAAAATATAAGTATGAATGTATTTTAAAAATACTAATTCAACAAAATTATCTTTTTTTATGAAGAAGGGATGGTGGAGGGGCTAATTTAAGTAAATGTTCAAAAGCGGGAAATTTGGGGAGGGGGGAGTCTATTTCCCCAGCTGGGAAATGTCTGCAGATACAGTGAATACATAGTCAGCAGATCTCTATTTTTATTCAAGCAGCTTGCCCAGAAATACAGCAGCTGCAGTTTTCTCTCTTCTCTAATGTGAGCCACAGCTCAGCTAGGAATACTGGTAGTGGATGCCCATCCTTTAATGTGCCTGAGTGGGCGACGGGTAGCACACAGGTCAGCAGATTCTCATCCCGCTCTCCACTGTGGGAATTGGCCCAGTTAACAAAGGCAAACTGGGTTAGGTCTGAGTTGACGACATACTGCTACTATTTGAGTATGCTTCATGAACAACAAGTCGAAGCTCTCTTACAAAAATCATTGTGCAGTACCCTGGTTTCCTATTTGTCTTAGAAAGCAATCATGTTTGTGAATGTTTTTCTCAGAGAGCCAAAGAGTTTCAAGACTTAAAATGCAGTGGCAAGCACTTGACAGTTTATGATCCTTTCACGGACATGGTTACTTTTAACCACCTTCATTCTTTTCTCAGACTGCGTGACCACCAGGAATGGCTCTGTTCTTCCCTCCCAATTTTTCATCTCCAAATCCTTAGGCCCTTCCCTGAAGTAAATGTTTGCACATTTATCAAACCCCCTATTGATAGTTCCAGGGGCAAATGATCATTCCTTTGCCAGAACTCTGGAACTTGCAACATCTGTACCTGTTTTAGCACATGGTCACTTTCTACCATGCATGCTTCTGGTTTATATTATGTACTTATTTTATCTCCCATACCAGATGATAAACTTCTTGACGGTGTTCCTGTATCATCTTGATACAGAAATACTGTGGTCTTCAGTGATGCTCACCATATAGCATATGTATAATAGATGTTGACGAATGTGTAAATAACATTTAATACTAAAAGCCTACGAATATGGAGGACCTTATTTTAATTTTAAATAAAGGGCAATAATAACTACAGCTAACTCTGATCAAAACGTACAAAACATTGATTTATGTGTTTTATGCATATCATCTCATTAAATCCTTATAATGGTACCTATTTTATACAATTATTATCATCAAACCTATTTTACGGATGGGGAAGCTGAAGTACATATTAGTTTTATAGCTTGCTAAAGAAGTAATTTATAGATCCAGCATTTGAACTTTAAGAAATCTGATCCAGCTCCTTCTCTTTAAAATTTTTTTTCTTCTCCAAGTTTTTATTTAAATTCCAGTTAGTTAATATACACCGTTGTATTAGTTTCAGGTGTACAATATAGTGATTCAGCACTTCCATTCATCACCCAGTGCTCATCAGGACAAGTACACTCCTCACTCCCTACTCCCCCCCACCCACCTCCCTTCTGGTAACCATCAGTTTGTTCTCTAGAGTTAAGAGTCTGTTTCTTGGTTTGCTTCTCTCTCTCATTTTTCCCTTTGCTTGTTTGTTGTTTCTTAAACTGCACATATGAGTGAAATCATATGATATCTGTCTTTCTCTGACTGACTTATTTTGCTTAGCAGAGTCCTCTCTAGCTCCGTCCACATGATTGGATCCTTCTTTTTTACTCATCACACTTCGTTTCATAGCAAGTCAGTATAGGTAATTAGATTTGAACAGGACTCCTAATTCCATGTCCAGTGCATTTCCTGTAAGTACCTATGCCTTGCACATAGTAGATAGTTTAATTGTTTGACTCCTACTAAAACCCTCCCCCTTATTCCTAGCACCTCTGGCTGGATCTGGTTTTGTAGGCTAGCCCTCTGTAATCTTCGCTGGTCGACTGTTAACCATTCATCCCTGTCATGAACTAGAGAATTAAGGTATAGACTGTCTCTAAAATATAAACATAATATTTGGGGGCTAAATAAAATGCCTGGTGTGTGTGCTATTGAAACTGAGAGCTTCATAAACCGCCCTGTATACTGATTTTCATTTGGAAAAGTCTCATAGATACAGTACAGATAGGACCATTTAACATCATCAGCCTGATTGAGTGGTACTTAAGTCTGGCTACATAAAAGAATGGCCTGCAGCGTGTGTCAAAATACAAATTCCTGGGATTCACTCATATTTAATCAAAATTTGACTTATGTTCCAGTTCATATTTTTAGCCAGCCGTTTACTGTACCAGATGATATTGCTGTGTCCTCAATTTAAATAAAGCACCTACATTATCACATTAATTACAATTTAATCATAATGTGCATTACTGTTAATAAACTATACGGCACAAGCATAGACTAGAGAGTCTTTTTAATAATCCAATAACTATATCATGGACATTACATTTGTTGAAATTACAAAAATTAGAAAGAAATGTTTTAAAGTATATATCAAGATCAGAGAGCAGAAATCAAAAAGACAATGAGAAATATATGAGAGAAAATTATTTGGAGCAATGAATAAAATGTTGGGGAAAACAGGTAAAATGCCAGGGAAATAAATAGGAAACTAATTCAGAACTGATTTATTCAGAAATAATTTAATTCAGAAACTAATTCAGAACAACTTGCCATAGAATACAAGATAGCTAAGTCCCTGATGGAGTAGTGTATTAAGATATCTTCTGCATACACATAAAACACTTGTTGGATTTTAAGGGAAAAATGGACAAGATAAACCCCAATAATTCATTTTTTCAAAAATGCAGTTTCTGCCAATTCAGGAACATGGCTATGTAATTTCATTATTAAATGTTGGGACACTCTTATGGAAAATTATCCACCTCAGATAGAAGATTTAACTTTAAAAGGGTAGAAAGTTTCCAAAAACATATTTACATAAATTCTTCCAAATGATGCAAGGCAAGACGTCAATAGATCCTGGCTAATTTATTCTACCTTGAAGGATTTAATATTTTTTCCTCTATTTCACACTCTGTGGATTGAAAAAAATCAATCGAAGATAATCGGGTGCATATTTTTAGAAAATGTGAACAAAATAAACTTCACATCAGTAGTGGGCTTCGGTATTCAGAATTGTAGTAGACTATAGAAAAGAGACAACTTGTGAGGAAAAACTCAACCTAATTTAAGAATATAATATTCATGATTTAGCCTTTTTTACTGACAGCTTTATTGAAATAATTCATATACCACAGACTCACCCATTTAAATTATGTAACCATTTTTTAGTATATGCATAGTGTGCCACTACTGCACAATTTTAGAACATTTTTTTATCACCCCAAAAAAGAAATCCATACTCACTATTTCCCACAATACCTACCCCCCTGACATAAGCAACTATATTAGTTTGCTTGTGATACCATAACAAAATGCTGTAAACTAGGTGGCTTAAACGATAGAAACTTATTTTCTCACATTTCTGGAGGCTAGAAGTCAAGGCTCTGACTGATTCAGTTTCTGGCGAGCATTATCTTCCTGTGTTGCAGAAGTTTTCTCCTCACTACGTCTTCACAGGGCTTTTCCTTGATGTGTGAGCCTGGGGGAAAAAGAGAGCCGAGGACAGAGAAGCACTCTGGTATTACTACTTCTTCTAAGGATACTAATTCTAGGGGCCCCTGGGTGGCTCAGTCATTACGCATCTGCCTTCAGCTCAGGTCATGATCTCGGAGTCCCCGGATTGAGCCCTGCATCAGGCTCCCTGCTCAGTGGGAAGTCTGCTTCTCTGTCTCTCACTCCCCCTGCTTGTGTTTCCTCTCTAGCTGTGTTTCCCTCTGTCAAATAAATAAGTAAAATCTTCAAAAAAAAAAAAAAGGATACTAATTCTAACAGATAAGGACCTACCCTTATGACCTTGTTTAACCTTGATTACTTCCTTAGAGGCCCCATCTCCAAATACAGCCACACTAGTGGTTAGGTGTTTGTGTTACCACAAAATATATTTCTTATTTGGTCCATGACATTATGCCCTGGCCCCTCAGAATGCATCCCTTTATTAACTAATTAACTAATGTATAGTTAATATACAATGTTACATTAGTTTCAGGTGTAGAGCTTAGTGATTTGACAAGTTTTGCATTATGTTATGTTAACAAGTATAGCCACCATCTGTTTCATCACCTCGCTCTTACAGTATCATTGATTATCTTTATGCTCTGCTTTTTATTCCCGTGATTTACTCATTGCATAACTGGAGGCCTCTATTTTCCTCTCCCCTTGACCCATTTTGCTCAATTCCATGCTCCCCTTCTCTCTGGAAACCATCAGTTTGTTCTCTGTATTTATAATTCTGAACCTGCTTTTCATTTGTTTATTCTTTTTTTTTTAGATTCCATTTATGAGTGGAATCATATAGTAGTTGTTTTTCTTAGTCTGCCTTATTTCATTTAGCATGATACCCTCTAGGTCCATCCATGTTCCTGCTCAAAAATGAGACAGTCATCCTTTTTATGGCTGCGTGATACTCCATTGTATATATATACCTACATTTTCCATATCCATTCTTCTATTGACGGACACTTGCTTTTATGTTTTGACTATTGTAAATAATACTGCAATAAACATAGAGGGTGCATATATCTTTTTGAGTTAGAGTTTATGTTTTCCCTGGGAGAATACGCAAAGTGGAGTCATTGGATCATACAGTATTTCTATTTTAAATTTTTTGAGGAACCGCCATACTGTTTTCCACAGTGGCTGTACCAACTTACTCTCCTAACAATAGCATACGAGGGTCCATTTTTGTCCACCAAGTGAAACAACACTTGGTGTTTCTTGTGTTTTTTATTTTAGCCATTCTGACAAGTGTGAGATAATATCTCATTGTGGTTTTGATTTGCATTTCCCTAATGATTAATGACGTTGAATGTCTTTTCATGTGTCTGTTGGCCATCTGGATGTCTTTGGGGGCAAACAGTCTGTTCAGGTCCTCTGCCCATTTTTTAATTGGATTGCTTTTGGATGTTCAGTTGTAAAAGTTCTTTATATGCTTTGAATATTAACCCATTATTGGATAAATCATTTGTAAATATCTGCTCCCATTCAGTAGACTGGTTTTTTTCCTTTGTTTTCTTGGTGATTTCCGTTGCTGTGCTGAAGCTTTTTATTATGATGTAGTCCTAATCGTTAATTTTTGCTTTTGCTTCCCTTGCCTCAGGAGACTGACCTAGAAAATGTTGCTATGGCTCATATCGGAGAAATGACTGTGTTCTTTTATAGGATTTTTATGCTTTCAGGGCTTTTAGTGTTTAGGGTTTTAATCTATTTTGAGTTTATTTTTGTGTATGGCGTCAGGAAGTAGTCCAGGTTCATTCTTTTACATGTAGCTCTCCCGTTTTCCCAGCACCATTTATTGAAAAGATTGTCTCTTCCCCCTCTTTGTCCTAGATTAATGGATCATATAATTATGGGTTTATTGCTGGGTTCTCTATCCTGTTCTGTTGACCTATGTGTCTATTTTTCTGCTGGTACCGTACTGTTTTGATTACTGTAGCTTGATAATATAACTGAAGTCCGGAATTGTGATACCTCCAACTTTGTTCTTTCTTAGGATTGCTTTGGCTATTTGGGATCATCTGTAGTTCTAAATACTAAATTTGTAGACAAATTTTAGTATTATTTTTTCTAGTTCTGTAAAAAATTCTTTTGCTGTTTTGATCGGCATCACATTGAATTTATATATTGCACCACATTGCATCTATAGATTGCTATAATATGGACATTTGACAATATCAATTCTTCTAATCCATGAGCATGGTGTATCTGGTCTTTTGCATCCATACTTTTACCGATATGATGATATGAAGGTGCATATATTCTCTAAGAAAATAGATGCTTTCTGTCCACCTCTTTTCTTTCTGCGTTTTCACCAGAATTACCTGTAATATCTGTATTTCTACCAACAGTCCCTTCATGGCAATCTTGGTTTTTTCTAGCTTGCACTTCAAGATTCCTGTAGCCTCTATGCATTACTCAGTTCTAGAGCCACTCCCACATTTTTAAGTGTTTGTTGCAGCAGTATCCTATTCTCAGTACCAAAATCTGTATCCACGCACTTGAGGTTCCATAACCAAATACCATAGACTGAGTAGCTGAAACCATAGAAATTTATTTTCTCACAGTTCTGCAGACTAGAAGTCCAAGGTTCCAGACAATTTGGTTTCTAATGAGGACTCTTCCTATCTTTAAGATGTCACTCTTTGGGCGCCTGGGTGGCTCAGTGGGTTAAAGACTCTGCCTTCAGCTCAGGTCATGATCTCAGGGTCCTGGGATCGAGGCCAGCATTGAGCTCTCTGCTCAGCAGGGAGCCTGCTTCCTCCTCTCTCTCCGCCTGCCTCTCTGCCTACTTGTGATCTCTCCCTCTCTGTCAAATAAATAAAAAAAAAATATTTATTGAAAAAAGTGTCACCTTTTCACTGTGTTCTCCCTTGTCCTTTCCTTGGTGTAAGAGTGCAGAGAAGGAGAATGAGTGCTCTGGTGTCCCATATTAAGATACATATTCTGACAGATCAAGGCACACTTATGGCCCCATTTGACCTCCTACAGAGGACGCTTCTCTAAATATAGTCACACTGGATATGTGGGCCATAACATATGAACTTTGGAGGAACACAAACATTAAATCCATAACAACCATTAATTTACACTTTGTCTGTATTGATTTGTCTATTCCATACATTTTATATAAATGGAATTGTGCAATATATGGTTTTGTGTGACTGGCTTCTTTCAAGTAGCATGCTTTCAAGGTTCATCCAGATTTGTAGTATGTATTAGTATCTTTTTTAAAAAGGATTTATTTATTTGACAGAGAGAGAGAGAGATCACAAGTAGGCAGAGAGGCAGGCAGAGAGAGAGGAGGAAGCAGGCTCCCCGCTGAGCAGAGAGCCCGATGCGGGCCTCGATCCCAGGACCTTGGGATCATGACCTGAGCCACAGACAGAGGCTTTAACCCACTGAGCCACCCAGGCACCCACGTATTAGTATCTTACTGTTTTTATTGCTGAGTATTACATTGTGTGGATATACTACATTTTATTCATTCATCACTTGATGGACATTTAGGTTGTTACAACTTTTTGGCTATTATGAGTAATGTATTTATGAATATTCATGTACATTTCTCTGTGTGTAGATGTTTGTTTGCATTTCTTTTGGGTACACCTACCAACAAAATTGTTACATTATATGGTAACTCTATAATTAACTACTTGAGAAAGCACAGACTACATTCTACAGTGTTGGCACCATATTACATTCCTACCATCAGTATATGGGGACTCCAAATTCTCCATATCCTCACCAATAATTGTTATTATCTGGCTTTTTAATTGCAGTCATCCTCGTATGTGTGAAATGGTATCTCATTATGGTTTTAATTTGCATTGATAATGACATTGAGAATCTTTTAATGTGATTTTGGGCATTTGTACATATTTTTTAGAGAAATGTCAATTCAGATCCTTTGCCTGTTTTTTGATTGGGTTGTCTTTTATTGAGTGGTATGAGTTCTTTATATTTTCTAGATACAAATCTCTTATAAGATATGTTTTATAAAATAGTTTTCATTCTTTGTGCAGTGTCTTCACTTTGTATAATGATGTCCTTTGAAACACAAAAGTCATTGATGTCAAATTTATCTGTTTTTATTCCCCTTATTATGTTTTACTGCAGAAGTAAAACTAATTGCTTAATCTGAAGTCACAAAGGTTTATACCTGTGTTTTCTTTTAAGAATTTTATACTTTTGTCATTTAAATGTAGGTATTCAACCTGCTTGGAGTTAATTTTTGTATATAGTATGAGGACACATTCTTTTGAATGTAGATATCCAGTTGTCACAACACCATTTTTTGAAGAGACCATTTCCCCATTTAATGGTCTTTTGACACCTTTATTGAAAATCAACTTACTGAAAACATATAGGTTTATTTCTGGATGCTCTTTTTATTCCATTTATCTATATGTCTATCCTTAGGCCAATACCACAATTTTGATTGGTGTAACTTTATAGTAAGCTTTAAAATAAGGAAGTATCATCCCTCAAACTTTGTTCATTTTTTTTCAATATTATCTTGACTATTTTGGTTCTTTTGTTTATCTATATAAATTTAGGTATCAGTTTGTCATTTCTGCCAAAAAGGCAACTGGGATTTTGATAAGGATTGCATAGAAACTGTAGATTGAGGAGTATTACCATCTTAACAATATTAAGTCTTCCAATTTATGAACATGGGATGTTTCTCCATTAGATCATCTTCCGTTTTCTTCAGTGATGTTTTGGAGTTTTCAGTGTCTAAGTTTTGATTAATTTTTTTTTCTGAACATTCTGTACTTTCTTGCTTTAGACATGGAATTGTTTTCTTAATTTCATTTTTTTTTTGGAGTGTTCATTGCTAGTGTAAAAGCATACCATTTTTTATATGTTGATCATGTATCTTGTAGCCTTGCTGAATCATTTGTTATCTCTAATAGTTTATCTGTGTGCATGTGTTCCTATGTGTGTACGGGTATGTGTGTGTATGTTTGCATTCTTTAGGATTTTCTATATACAGTACCATGTCATCTGCAAATAGAGTTTTATTTTTTCTTTCAAATATGGGTGCTCTTTTGTTTTTTTCTTGACTAATTTTCCCTATCTAGAACTTCAGTAGAATATTGAATAGAAGGGGAAAAAGTGGGCATCCTATCTTCTTCCTAAACTAAGGTCTGATGTTTGCTGTGGCTTTTTTGTAAATGTTTTTTTTTTATTCAGTTTGAGGAAATTTTCTTCTATTTTCTTCCCAGTTTTATAAATGTTGTCAAGTGGTCTTTCTCTGTCCATTGAGATGATCCATTATTCTCTTCTTTATTCTGTTAAAATGGTACATTATATTAATTCCTTTTTCTTTTTTTCCATCTGTATAGGATGATTTTATTGTGGGAACAATTGACAGTGGAGGATAGACAATATATTTTGCTGCCTACAAAATTTAAAGATTAAGAAACAATTGATTTCAACCGGTTTGTATTTTTGAAACTAAAATACGTTCCCTGTGGATAACACATAGTTGCCTCTATTTGGTTTGGCTTGGTCGTGCCTGACAATATCTGACTTTTGATTGTGTTGTTTAATATATTCACATTAATATTATTTTTGGTATACTTGGCTATAAATCTATCATTCTACTTTTACGTTTTTTTTAAAAAGGTTTTAAGATTTTTAAAAATATTTTATTTATTTATTTGACAGAGAGAAACACAGCTAGAGAGGGAACACAAGCAGAGGGAGTGAGAGAGGGAGAAGCAGGCTTCCTGCCGAGCAGTGAGCCCGATGCAGGGTTCGATCCCAGGTCTGGGATCATGACCTGAGCTGAAGGCAGTCGCTTAACCAACTGAGCCACCCAGGCGCCCCTACTTTTACGTTTTATATAGATCACATTTTCCCCTGTATTCCTCTTTCTTACATTCTTTTGGACTAAATGAATATTTTCTAGTATAATATTATAAATCTTTTAATTTTTTCACTTTTAGTCATTTTCTTAGTGGTCACTAATTCCAGTGACATATATAAATATTCCTTTATAGCTCTATTCACTTCCTCATTTTTTGTACTATTACTCTTACACATATTATATTCATATATGTTACAAACCCAACAATACATTGTTATAATAATTATACAATTATATATATTTTTTACCTAGTAAAAAGCTGAAAAACAGAAAGGAGAAAAGGTATATATTTATAAAATTTATTACATAATCTTATTTACCATTGTTGATTCTCTTCACTTGTTTTTGTGAGTTCAAGTTACTGCCTGGTGTAGCTTCCTTACCATATTACAGCTTTGCCCCCAAAACCTCTTTTGTGGGTCACCTGGGGGGCTCAGTCAGTTAAGTGTCCAACTCTTGATTTCAGCTTAGGTCATGATCTCAGGGTAGTGAGATCAAACCCCTCATTGGGCTCCATGCTCAGAGCAGAGTCTGTTGAAGATTGTCTCTCTCCTTTCTTTTAATAGTAACTTGGAAATTTATAATACAGTATTATTGTCTAATATCACTATGCTGTGCATTAGAGCTCCAGGACTAATTTATCTACTAGTTGCAGGTGTGTACCTTTAAACAGCATATACCAAACACCCCATCCCCTAGCCCCTGGTAGCCACCATTCTACTCTGTATTTTTATGAGTTCACCCTTTCTGGATTCTACATATAAGTGACACCATACAGTATTTATCTTTCTCTGTGTGACTTCTCTCATTCAACATAATGCCCTCAAGATTCATCCACAGACTTGCAAATGAAAGGATTTCCTTCTTTCTTTTGGTTGAATAATATTCCATTGCATATATACACAACAACTTTTTTATCTGTTTATCTGTTGACAACACTTACTCTGTTTCCATATCTTGGTTATTATGAATAATGCTGCAGAGTGGACAAAGGCGTGGGTTTAGCACTGAAGGTACTGGGGTTTCCCATAGAAATGGTAGGGAGAATTTCTGATGAGGCACTCCCAGAAGCTCATGGATGGACTTACTGCTGAAGTCCTGAGTATAATCAGCAGGAACTGTGTTCCTTTAATACTCTTTGATATTCTTACCTGCCTCTTTCCTGATCTTTTCCCTGCTCCCAGTCATGGAGGTTTCTCCTTAGAACTCTGGGTGTTGCTGGAGATAAAGGGTTTTCCCTAGTCTTGTCCCATAGAGCTGGGATAGCCCTGGCACTCACTCACTGCTTTCCTTTTCCCCAGTGGGGGAGTTATCCTCTGCTAGATAATTCCTACCCATGCTATGTAGAGTTGGTGGAGGGGTGATGTTGGCAAAGGTCCTCTTACTGTTTCTATTGCACCAAAACTCATATTTTTTGCTTCAGTAGCATACTGAAATTTCCCCTTGGAAGGACTGGAGGGCAGGAAGGCTTCTGCAAATTCTCTCTCATTTCTGAATATCTTTCTAAGTCTGTGTACTCTAGGTTTTTTTTCCACTACTGAAGTGAGACAATTTGGGGCAGGTTTGTTGGCTGTGCTGGTTGCCCAGACCATTTCAGGGTCTATCTGCCTATCTATCCATGGATGCATGAGTTAGTAAAACTCCACCTGGGTCCCTTAGCATATGTTGCTGAATCCCACAACTGCCACAGAGGCACTTACGTTCATGGACGAATGTCTAATTCATTGTTTAAGAGGGACAGACAAAAAGGAGGAACATAGAACACCACCATGATGCTGATGTTACCCTTCACCCTCCTTCCTTGACTTCTTTTTTTAAAAATGTCTTTATCTTAGAGAATTTGCATGTAAGCATTGAGAGGGGCAAAGGGAAATGGAGAGAATCTCAAGAAGACTCTCCCCTGACTGAGGAGCCCAGTGTGGGGCTCGATCTCACAGCCCTGAGATCATGACCTGAGCTGAAATCAAGAGGCAGGTGTTTAACCAACTGAGCCACCCAGGTACCCCATTCCTTCCTTGACTTCTTGAATCATGTTTTCCTTTAGTTCTTGTGAGGACTCCTTTTAATTCTTTGTTCAATTTGACATCTAGGCCCTCTGAAATACATCTTCTATTGCCTGTTTTTTGTTTCTCTGTGTATGAATCATACTCACTGCTTTGCATGTCTTTTGTTTTCAAAAACTGGATCTTTAGGTAATACAGCAATTCTAGATACTGATTGTCCTCATACTCTGACATTTCTTTTTGTTGTTGGTTGCTGGTTCAACTATTAAGACAAAATCTAGCATTCAAAAGATACTCATATGAGGTAGTGAATTTTCTTCATTTGGAGGAAACCATAGTGACATTTTATAGTATTATGGCAAAACATTTATACAAAGCACAAACATCAGTACCTTTAATACTATATATTACTTGGAAGTTTAGATGCAAAATGAAATAGTAAAAAGTACTAGAAGATGAGATGAATGAAACAATTTTGAATAATATAGTATTAGGTATCTAATTATTTTCTATATAATACATTATCATAATCCCTATTAAGCAGATAATATTTTGTTAAATTTGTGGATTTCTGATGGAGGCATAGTATTCCATTGTATATATGTACCACATCTTCTTTATCCCACTAATTTTTAAAATATTCAAAAACTAAGCAGTACTTATTTTCAATGATGTATGGAAATGCATTGAAAAACTTTTATCCCACATAAATTTGAAGCCTTTGCCAAAGACTTACTGAGAAAATAAAGGTGATACCATCATGGCACTAAAATTTCAATTAAAGACTATTTGCAGTGTTTTCTTAGACACTTAAAAAAATATTTCTCTACTTATTTTAGAGAGAGCACAGGGAGGGACAGGGGGAGAGGGAGAAAGAAACTCCAGCAGACTCCTCACTGAGCTTGGAACCTACCCAGGGCTTGATCTCAAGACCCTCAGATCGGGGCGCCTGGGTGGCTCAGTTGGTTAGGCGACTGCCTTTCGGCTCAGGTCATGATCCTGGAGACCCGGGATCGAGCCCCGCATCCGGCTCCCTGCTCGGCAGGAAGCCTGCTTCTCCCTCTCTCACTCCCCCTGCTTGTGTTCCCTCTCTAGCTGTGTTTCTCGCTGTCAAATAAATAAAATCTTTAAAAAAAAAAAAAAGACCCTCAGATCATGACCTGAGCTGAAACCAAAAGTTAGACATTTAACTGACTGTACCATCCAAGGACCGCAACTTTTTTAGACACTTTTGATTCTATTAATAGTAAGACACATTTCAGATCACAAACCAAAAGTATACTTTCAAAAATATCTAATTTTAAATGTATTTATTCAGTACTAATTTGTTATGGTGTTCTAAAAAGTTAATCTTATAAGGACAGCTATGCAGGAACCAAAAATCTACATACATAATTTTCATGAATGCACCACAGGATTTTAAAAGTTACTTGAAGAAAACACAGCTTATGATGCTGATGGAAATACATTACTGAGGCTAAGAATTTGTACTCTTTTGGTATCAATACCAACTTTTCCATTATAGAAGATTCTAGAAAATGAAGGAATAAAGTCAATTTGATTCTAAATTTCACAATTGGCCCATCTATAGTCTAAATTAACTGTCAAAATCAATTTATTTTTCTATATTAGACAGAATAATCTTGAAATGAGGTTTATGATAACAAGAGAAAAACAGCCTTTTCAGGGCTATAAATGACATATTTAATTTGAAGAAGATGACAACCTCTGCACTATGTAAAAATTTATTAAAATTGATGTGCACAATAAGAATGGAACACTGATTGGACATTGATGTAAGAGTAAATGAAAACTTCAAGTTGTTTTCTAAAATCCAGTGTTCCTCCTTCTAACCTTTCACAGCATTTTTGTAGCAATAATTTGCCAGGTCCATTTCCAGACACTTAAACTCTTCTGGATATATTTAACTTTGCCAATATTAGTAGACAGAAGAGAAGTAGTCCCTCAAAATTTAAATTGACTAAAAATGACTTAAGATCTATAAGATCATAACATAATACCACTACTGACCATTTTTATTAAAAATGAGAATTTGGAACAAGAAATAGTAGGGGCTTGGGGGTTTTTTGTTTTACCTAAATTCAAGTTATTTAACATATAGTGTATTATTACTTTTGGGGTAGAATTTAGGGTAGAATTTAGTGATTCATCAGTTGCCTATAACACCCAGTGCTCATTATATCAAGTGTCTTCCTTAATGCCCATCACCCAGTTATCCCATTGTGCCAGCCACCTCCCCTCCAGCAACCCTCAGTTTGTTTTCTAGAGTTAAGAGTCTCTTATGGTTTGCCTCTATTTCTGTTTTTATCTTATTTTTCCTTCCCTTCCCCTGTGTTCATCAGTTTTGTTTCTTAAATTCCACATGTGAGTGAAATCATATGGTATTCGTCTTTCTCTGACCGAATTATTTAGCTTAGCATAATACCCTTTAGTTCTCTCCATGTCATTGCCAATAGCGAGATTTCATTTTTAATGGCCAAGTAGTATTCCACAGTGTGATATATAGATAGATAGATAGATAGATAGATAGATAGATATATCATATCATCTTTATCCATTTGATGAATATCTGAAATCTTTTCATAGTTTGGGTATTGTGGACATTGTTGCTATAAGTATTGGGGTGCATGTGCAAGAAATAGTGTATGTTATTATATTATATAATTTATATATCATATAATTTATATTTATGCAATTTATAAATATAATAAATATAATATATAAATATAAAATAATAAATAATATAAATTATATATTTGTTATATAATTATATTATCGTTATTTAACATGAATATTTTGCTTGAAGAAGGAGTAACTTTTCCTTTTTTTTTTAAGATTTTATTTATTTGACAGAGAGAAACACAGCTAGAGAGGGAACACAAGCAGGGGGAGTGAGAGAGGGAGAAGCAGGCTTCCTACTAAGCAGGGAGCCCGATGTGGGGCTCAATCCTGGGTCTCCGGGATCATGACCTGAACCAAAGGCAGTTGCTTAACCAACTGAGCCACCCAGGCGCCACCAGGAGTAACTGTTTCTAATAGGCTACTGGCATCTCTCCTTTTCTCCCACAATGACTTTGCAGACTTGAAATGTTGGTTTTTTAGGGGCTTTCAGCAGATAGGAAAATGAAATTCCCATTTAGAGATAATGTAGCCCAGGAGGAAGAGCCTAGACTCTGTGATAAAATACAGGGCAAAATTTTAAGCCCAGGGCCTTACTGCATTAGCTAATTGCCTGCGCCTAAGCAAGTCATTTCACCTCCCTCCCTGAAATTAATTCTTTTTTCTTGTAAAAGGTGGAAAATAAAACTGTTTATCTCCTAGAGTAATACATACTGGAACATTAAATAAGAAATTGAATGTAACACATTTACCACTGGCACAAAGTAGGTGCTTAACTAAAAGTAACTTATTTTTTTTTAAAGCAGCCATTTATGAGACACTTAAAGGTGGCTATTAGGCATCATGTAGGCTATACTCAGAAGGCACCTTGTTGGAAATGAACCCCTTATAAAATGTGATCTGCCTGGGAAATTTGGAGACCTAGGCAGAGTTCAGGCATAGCGCTATTAAAAAAAAAACAAAAACAAAAACATTGGGGAGGGGTGAGATCTTTGCCACCCTAAATGTGGTCTTCGGATCAATAGCACCAGTATCACCTGGGGGCTTCTTAATAATGCAGACTATTAGGTCCCACCCCTGACTTAAAGAGTCAGAATCTGTATTGTAATCAGATCCCCAGGATATTCATATGCACATTAAAGTTTGAGAGGCAGTGGAATAGAAAAGCTGAACTGTATTCTGACACTGAGTAGGTACCAAACTTGGAGAAAGTCTGCATGCTTCCGTGTTCAGGGCTTACCTGTCTCCAACTGCAGTCAAAGTGCAGCAGTACTGCCATTGGCTATCCTGTGCTGCTCCTCTGTGACTGAGGACGCCACTGGAAAGGTAGACTACAGAGTCAGTAATTCTGCCTAATGCCATGGACAGTCTCTACTCAGTTGCAAAGCCAAATAACAGCATAGATAGATAGGCATTTGCTGGTAGTGGCTGTTAAACACTCAGAAGCTAGACAGCTCAAAATCTACCAACAAATAATCCTAGAAGCTTCAATACTGCAGGTTACTATAGCCATGTCTATTCCACTCTGAGAAATCAATACTCCACTGCAAGCGCTTGACAGTCACCCCTGTTATACTTCAGAACAGTTAGTCTGATACCTCAACACTATAAAAGACATTATTTTTAAGATTATAGAAATGGGATTTGAAAAAAAGACAGAACAACCCAAATTGGGCAACAAATCAAAACAATGATCTAATACTAGGGAATCCAGTGCCACAAATGCAGATAATGAGCTACCTGTTTATAATAAGGATAAAGTTTCTCAAACCAGAAACAGTCCTAGAAACTTAGAATTTTATGTTGTGGAATGCTGGTGGATCTACTGTTTCATACTGTACACAAGAGTCTAAAGAAGAATAATGACCCAGACCAGAAACCATATTTTCAAGTCAATACCTTTACCTGGCCAACCATCAGTGAAATATAACCACTGCCATGCTTTTACTTCAGGGTCTCTGAATTGCTCTGTTCCTGGGTGAGATGATTGGAGGGAAGAAGAATATTTTAGAAGGTAAGGTTGTCACTAGTATTGTTCACCAGTTTTCTGTCTTTGGTGTACATGGTAAGATTGTACATCCTGGCTGTTATGTGGTTGGGTGGAAATGTGCCTCCCTTGCTAAGGAATTTAATTGCTGGGGGCAGACCCTCTGATCTCTTTTCCCTCTGGCAAGGTATTTGGTAACTTTTGAGGTGCTGGTTACTCTATCAGACTCGTTCCATGAAGGAGTACAATGAAGAGAACCCGTAATGGTCATAAAGCAAGAGCAAGATATACATATATTTTTAAATTTTATATTAAGCCAATGAGATTTTCAATTGTTTGTTACTGTGTCATATCCTAGCCTTTTGTGATTGAGAAATCATGGAAAATACTCCTTATAATAATACCTCAATAATGGGAGAAGGATGACTAGGCAGCCAGAAGAAATGAGTAAATTCCTAGAAACATAATAACCTTCAAAACTGATTCAAGATAATACTGAAAATCTGAACAGACCAATTATCAGCAATGAACAGTCAATACCTATTTTTCTTAAAGTATTCCAAAAAAATAAAAGGGGAAGGAAAACTGCCAAGTTTATTCTGAATCCAGCATTACCCTGATACTAAAACCAGATAAAGACACTATAAAAAAAAGAGAGAGAGAGAGAACTACAGGCCATTATCTCTAATGAACACAGATGCAAAACTCCTCAACAAAATATTGGCAAACTGAATCCAATAATACATTTTAAAAAATCATTCACCACAGTCAAGTGGAATTTATTCCTAGGATGCAAGGGTAGTTCAGTATTTGCAAAACAATCAACATGATACATCAACAAAAGAAAGGATTACAGCCATATGATCTTTTCAATAAATGCAGAAAAAGCATTTGACAGAGTACAGCATCCATTTGTGTTTAAAAACCCTCAGCAAACTGTTTAGAGGGAACATACCTCAACATATAGTAAAGGCTATATACAAAAAACCCACAGCTAACATACTCCATGGGGAAAATCTGAAGATTTTTCCACTAAGATCAAGAACAAGACAAAATTTCCGGTCTCACCACTTTTATTTAACATGGTACTGAAAGCCCTAGCTGCAGCAATCAGAGAAGAAAAAAAAAAGCATTCGAATTGGTAAGGAAGAAGTAAAATTTTCACTATTTGCTGATGGCATGATCCTCAATATATAAAAAAAAACAACAACTAAGAAGTCCTCGAAAAGTGTACTAGAACTGATAAATGAATTCAGTAAGGTTGCAACATACAAAATCATATACAGAAATCCATTCTATTTCTATACACTAATAATAAAATAGCAGGGAAAAAATAAGAAAACTGTCCTATTTAGCATTTTACCCAAAATAATAAAATACATGGGAATAAACTTAACCAAAGAGGTGAAAGACCTGTACTCTGAAAACTATAAACCACTAATGAAAGAAATTGAAGATGACACAAAGAAATGGAAAGACATTCCATACTCATGGATTGGAAGAACAAATATTGTTAAAATATCTATACTACCCAAAGCAGTCTACACATTTAATGAAATCTCGAACAAAATAACAACAGCGCTTTTCACAGAAATAAAACAAATAATCCTAAAATTTGTATGAAACCACAAACAACTTGGAATAGCCAAAGCAATCTTGAAAAAGAATAAAACTGGAGGTATCACGATCCCAGATTTCAAGTTACACTACAAAACTGTACTAATCAAAACAGTATGTTACTGGCACAAAAATAGACACATAAATCAGTAGAATAGAATAGGGAACCTAGAAATAAACGATTATATGCTCAATTAATCTTCAACAAAGGAGGCAAGAATATTCAGTGAAGAAAGTCTCTTCAACAAAGCATGTTGGGAAAACTTGACAGCTCCATGCCAGAGAATGAAACTGAATCACCTTCTTACACCATACACAAAAATAAACTCACAGGGGTTTAAAGACCTAAATGTGAGACCTGAAACCAGAAAAATCCTAGAAGAGAGCACAGGCAGTGATTTCTGTGACATCAACCATGGCAACATTTTTCTAGCTATGTCCCCTAAAGCAAGGGAAACAAAACCAAAAATAATATATTGGGACTACATCTAAATAAAAATCTTCTGCACAGCAAAGAAAACAATAAAAAAATTAAGAGACAACCTATAAAATGGGAGAAGATATTTGCCAATGGCATATCCAATAAAAGGTTAGTATCTCAAATAAAGACTTTATTTAACTCAACACCAAAAAACAAATAATCCAATTAAAAAATAGGCAGAGTACCTGAATAGATATGTCTCCAAAGAAGACATCCAGGTGGCCAATAGACACATGAAAAGATGCTCAACATCACTCATCATCAAGGAAATGCAAATCCAGACCACAATGAGATATCACCTCCCACCTATCAGAATGGCTAAAATCTAAAACAGAAGAAACAAGCATTGGTGAGGATATGGAGAAAAAGGACCTTCATGCACAGCAGGTTATAATGTAAACTGGTACAGCCATTGTGGAAAACAGGATGAAGTTTCCTCAAAAAATTAAAAATAGAATTACTATGTGACCCAGTAATTCTACTATTGGGTATTTACCTAAAGACTATGAAGACACTATTTTGAAAAGATAGATGCACCCCTATGTTGATTGCAGCATTATTTACAATAGCTAAGGCATGGGAGCAACCCATGTGTCCGTTGATACACTGATAAAGAAGATGTGGGGTGTGTGTGTGTGTGCATGCAGCAGTGAAATATTACTCAGCCAAAAAAAAAAGAATGAAATCTTTTTTCCAATCATTTGCAACTTGGATAGATCTAGAGGGTATAATGCTAAGTGAAATAAGTCAGTCAGAGAAAGACACATACTATATGATTTCACTCATATGTGATTTTAAGAAATAAACTAACAAAGAAAAAAAGACAAAAAACACAGGTGTCTAGGTGGCTCAGTTGGGTAAGGGTCTGCCTTAGGCTCAGATTATGATCCCAGGGTTCTGGGATTAGGCCCTGCATCAGGCTCCCTGCTCAGTGAATCTGCTTCTCCCTTTGCCCCCTCTTCTCTTGTGTTCTCCCTCTCAGATAAATTAATAAAATCTCTTTTTTTTTAAAAAAAAAAGGGGGGGGAATAAAAAAGAGGGGGGGAAGAGGAAGGACAAATTGATGGTTACCAAAGGGCAGATGGGTGAGGGGCTGGGTAAGACAGGTGAAGGGGGTTAAGATGACCCTGTGATGAGCACTGAGTATCATATGGAATTGTATATTGTATACCTGTAATGATTATAACACTGTTAATTATACTGGAATTAAAATCTTAAAATTTTAAAAAACAACAGAATAATGGGAGAGGGGTGATTTTCCTTCTAGAAACTTGGTCCATAGGACCAGTCCTACTAGTTTCCTACCAAGCTCTAAGTAACCTCTCTGAATATGAAAGACCGTGAATTTTCTTGCCTTCCTACAGATGAAAAACAATTCTAATTCTAATAGAACAAGAGAAAAGGGGGTTGAGTGTTAAAAGGTCAATTTTACTTTTGATTGTACTATAACTAAGGTGATTAGAGAAGAAGTTACACCAAATTTGTATAATGAGGAGGCAAAAATTAGCTAACGAGAACATGTCAATGTTGGGAAAGTTCATCAAGAACACATGACCACCGGTTGACCTGTGAGCAGGGCCTGAGTGATCAGAGGCTTTTCATCACCTCCTGTGTCCTTGGAATGCAGGTTTTTGCTTGCCTTTCCAGCTCCCAGAGGCTGCTGCAAGGATGTACCCTTGAGATAGTGATGTGGTGTTAAGAACACCTACGCAATATACTTGACTGAATCCAATTAAGGCCTTTCGCTATATAAACATCTAAGATTTAGCTGGCAGGTATGGGGAGCTATTCATTTTCCTCCCACCCAAGAGAAGCCTCCTATGTAAGTTCCCTTTGCTTATTAAACCTGCCATCTACCACCCTAAAGTGGCCAGCCTCTTACTTTTTAAAAAAGATATTATTTATTTGACAGCACAAGCAGAGGGAGTAGCAGGGGGAGAGGGAGAAGCGGGCTTCTCTCTGAGCAGGGAGCCCGAGGACATGAGGCTTGATCCCAGGACCCTAGGATCATGACCTGAGCAGACAGCAGACACTTAACCAGCTGAGTCACCCAGGTGCTTCCCCCCACCTCTTTCTTCTGCTTCTCTGTGCCTTCCAGTTTCACATTACACCCAGGAAGTTCTTGAGGAGGTTATGAACCAATAATCCTGTATGTTGTGTGTGTGTGTGTGTGTGTGTGTGTGTGTGTGTGTGTGTGCATGTGTGCATGCACACTCATTTTAAGGATTTGGTTCATGTGATGGTGTGGGCTGGCAATTTTGAAATCTATACATGGGCAGTGGACTCAAAACTCAGGTAAGAGTTGTTGTTGCCATCTTGAGGCAGAATTTCTTCTCTGGGAAACCTCAGTTTTTCTTCTTAATACCCTCAACTGATTAAATGAGATACATCTACATTATGGAGGGTAATCTCCTTGTTTAGAATAATTAGGGGGAAAATTTTCAACTTTACAAAAAAATTTATGATCAGGGTGATTTTCCTTTAGTAACCTGATTTTAAAAAAAAACAATTGATGGGTCATCTGGATGGTTCAGTCCGTTAAGCGTCTGCCTTCAGCTCAGGTCATGATCCCAGGGTCCTGGGATTGAGCCCTGCATAGGGCTCCCTGCTCGGTGGGGAGTCTGCTTCTCCTTCTGCCCCTCCCCACCTTGTGCTTGCTCTCTTTCTCTCTCCAATAAAATCTTTAAAATAAAGATACAATAAAAACCAGCATTGTCCTTTCTAAAATATAGATCCTTTCATATTATTCTCCTGTTAATAATCCCTCCATGATCTGCCATTGAAACCTTGTAGCTGCAAATGTAATTCCATCTAAGACCTGGCTCCAATTTTTATTTGAATCATTCTTTGTGCCCCTCCTATCCCCACTACTCTGCTTTAGTTATGCCAGACTTCTTGCCCTTTCCTTATTTTAGCATCTTTTGGGATTCCAGAATTAAGCTCGCTTCTCTGTTCCCTGTACACTCTTTTTCCCAGAGCAAGCTCCTTGTTCAAGGTACATCTACTCAGTGCAGCATTTCCCATGCCCACAGACTGCCAGTCTTCTATTTTTCCAAAACACATTATAGCCAGTTCTATTAGAATATAATCAATTTATAGCTGTCTTTTTCTCTTTTATTTCTTTTTGACGAAATGATGAAATTTTTGAGGTAAAGGTCTATGATATTCCTAGCCTTTAGCAAGTGACTGGTACACAGCTGTTGCTCTAGAAACATTTGTAGGAAAAAACATCTGCTCCCCCCAAAAAAGACTCTGATAAATATAGCATCCTGTGATATATTCTCTTCTATTAAGACTTTTAAGTTCCCTTCCAAAACTATTATTCTACAATTATTAGACTATTTTGTTAAGTTTATTCATGGTATTTAATGGTGCCCCAGTCTTTATCATTCTAGTAGCTCTTTACATCTTGCTTCTTGGTGTTTTTAGATACAGTAGCTCACCAATGAATATCACATAACCATGGCATCTAAATAGGAATTGCTGTTTTTTTTATTCTGTGAAATTTTCACTTTTCCATGGTTTAGGATTCAAGAGCAATTACTTACACAAACATGAAAACATAGCAAGATCAAAACTGGGGAGTCCAAATATTTTCTTTGATTCTCCATGACATTGTATTGATTCACTTTTCCACTTCCAAGGGTCTGTATCAAGTATCTACTAGGAAAAAAAAAATATATATATATATATATACACACATACACACACACATAAAATTATGCTGGTAGTTAAGTTTAAAAAGGTAGAGCTTGACATATACTTACAATGGAATCATTTTTTTCTTTTAAGATTTTTTTTATTTGATGAAACAAAATGGGACCAGGAATCATTTTTTTCTTTTAAGATTTTTTTTATTTGATGAAACAAAATGGGACCAGGGAAGGAAAAAAACCATAGGGGATTCTTGATCTCAGGAAACAAACTGAGGGTTGCTGGGGGGGAGGGGAGAGGAATAGGGTGGCTGGGTGATGGAAAAAATAAAAATTAATCAAAATAAAAAAATTATATGTGGAAAAAATAAAGAATTTAAGATGATACTCAAAAAAATAAGATTTTATTTATTTGAGAGGGTGAGACAGAGTGCAAGAGAGAGAGCATGTGCACAGGCAAACACAAGTGGGAGAAGGGCAGAGGGAAAGAGGAAGCAGGCTCCCTCCTGCGGGGCTGAAAGCAGCCGAAAAGCCAATACTAGGGCTCCTGGGATCATGACCTAAGCTGAAGGCAGACTTTTAACTGACTGAGCCACCCAGATGTCCCATTTTTTTCTCTAAGTAGGAATTTTTGAACTAAGAGACTCTAAATCAGATTTAAAACCCTAATTTATAAATTAGAAGGAAACATTATCTTGAATTTTGCAGATATTTTATGCATATGTTGCTATATTATGTCCAGTAAGACTTAGTATTAAAGAATGCATGAGTCAGAAATGTCAGTCATAATTTTATTTCCAGTATAAATTTTGGCACTCAGTAAGAATATGATATCTGAAGGTTTTTTTTTTTTCAGATTTTATTTATTTGACAGAGAGAGAGAGATCACAAGTAGGCAGAGAGGCAGGCAGAGAGAGAGGAGGAAGCAGGCTCCCTGCTGAGCAGAGAGCCCCATGCGGGCCTCAATCCCAGGACCCTGAGATCATGACCTGAGCCGAAGGCAAAGGCTTTAACCCACTGAGCCACCCAAGCGCCCTAAAGGTTTTAATTAGATATAGTTTTCTATATCTACAAGAAAATGGGGGATCCAAATTTACATTTATATCTTTCCCTGCATGGCCCACCTGATCAGATATGAAGTGTATTTTAAATGGGGAAAAGATTGAGTGCTTGCTTAACTATTGAAGAAGAATATCTCCAAAGTCATGGTAGTACATATTCCAGGTCTTTAAAAAAAAATCAGGCAACTTGGAAACTAATATACACATTAGTCATGGAGAATAAAATTCCTCTCTACAACAGTCATTAAAGCTCTTTATAAAGATTTTCATTTTTCTTCCTTCTAGGCTCATGGTTGGGCTGTATTTCTCCATGCCTTTTGAAGACAGGCACAGTTAAGTGACCTGCTTTAGTCAGTGAAATATGAGCTTCCATGCAGCATCCCTATGAGCTATTGCATGTTTCACTACATTTCCTTTTCTCATTGTAGAAGGAAGGAGATGGAGCCTTCTTCAGCCTGTGTTGCTATGTGAGAATAATGTAGAGCAGATCTGTTCTATATCCCCATCCCTCGCCAATTTAAGATGGACATGGAGTATAAGCCAGAAATAGGCCTTTGTTCTTTTAGCCACTGAGGTTTATAGGCTCTTTTGTCCTGCTGCATAACCTAACCCATCCTGACTGATATATGCTCTGGTAATATAATAGTAGATCCCCTGATTGCATTGCCAGCCTCTTGAGAGCATAGCACAGAAACAAATAAAGTCATGTTCAGATGATAAGGAATATGGGTGAAATCCATTGACACTGGCCATAAAAACAATTTTACAGTGGTTTGAAATGAGCTTTCAATAGATGACACTCCAAAAAAGAAGCTTACCTAAGTCTTAAGTCCTCCCCAGGCAAGTTAAAGATGATTAAATGTTCTTGAGAATTAGGTTCCTCGGTTGTGATTCTGGGTGTTTCCAGAGACCAAGCGTGAGCAAACTGTATCTCAACCATGAACCTCTGTTTGTAGTCAAATTGAGTAACTTCTGTACTGTTTGTCCCTCTGTGCTCTCATATGGCCATCCAAGAGCTTCCAAGAGCTGTAAGGAACAAACTCTAAAGGAAACAGCTATTGAAATCAAGCCTTTAAGAAATTAAGGAAAGGACCTTCCATTTATTGGTCAGCTACTATGGCTACTGTGTATGAGGCATTGTATTTTTACATACATACATACATACATACATATTTTTACATACACTTTCTCGTATCAGTACCACAATAAGTGTGAGGTTAATATTGTTACCTGCACTTATCAGATGAGGAGGCAGAGGTCTTTTCCAATAAAAGTCAGTATGGCAAGTGATGCTCAAACACTTACGGTACTGGGACAGTGTCAGAAGTACTACTTGTCCCTAAGAGGGTCACCAAATAGTTGGTATAATGAGCCATGGAAATAAATAAAAGCATAATAGTATGAGCTAATGTAGGGTACGGTTTCTGCATATTTTGTAGATAATGAAGACCACATATATCCCTTGGCAGCAGTCATGACAGCTGAGGTGGTTTGGAAGGCCAGGGGGAAATTGCTGTTAGCCTTGAGAGTGGGTGAAAGGAAAAGGAATGGGGGTGGAAATTTAAAGGTGGAGAATGACAGAAAAAAATCACAGAGGTAGAAATGCACATAACACATCTGGGAAATAGCATCAATCTGCCTGAAGCAGATATTTTCTTTCAATTAATTGATAGTGAATTAGTGAAAACAGTGAGCATTCAGTTTGGAAGGAACTGTGAAACCCTTCTCTATTCCAACTAGCTACCAAGTGAACAACCATTCTACCAAATATTCCAGGGTCTGTATGAATATCCACAGCAATGATTCCAATACTGCTGTCCATCATAAACCCTGGTGAGTTTGTTAAAAATTATATGTTCCTATCAAATATTGCAGACCCGCTGAAGCAGTCTTTTAGGGTGGAGCCTAGGTAAAGCCAGAGAGAGACAAGTGGGACCCTTTTGGGGCTAATATACATTTTACCCCTTAAAACTGGCATTTTATGTTTTCAGCATTTATTTAGTGAAGAAGGGGAAGGATAAAGAATGTCTGATGACTATTATCCCAAGAAAGACTGTCATGATCCCAAAGTATGTATCCTACTCATCTTTCAGGAATTTCTGCAACTATTTGGACCCATCCTCCATAGAAAGCTTGAGTGACCATCCATTGATATTTGAAGATGTCTGTTGCATACTCACCCACCCACCTACTATGAGGGGCATTCTAAAATATTTTTTTTCAACCGTACAAAGTAAGCTCAGAGTTTTGGTAAACGAAACTCGTTCTCTTTACATTCTCTGTGACGTTTTAACACCTAAGTGTATCCCTTTACAGATTGATATTTCAAGCAGCTGCCTGGTGGGCCTGCCCATTGTAATGTGGTTCTGGACTGATAATGTGTTTTCTTTTAAGCAAATTCTCTGTAGTATTCCTTGTGCAAAGCCAGGGCTAAGAACACAGGGAAGAGTGCCTGCTGCTCTCCTAAGTAAGCCATTGTTGATGGGCTTTAATTTGATAGAATGTTCTTTTCTTATTTTAGTATTCCTCCTACAGCAATGGCTGACTTCACAGGCACATAGCTTGAGCCGGTCTCATAGGAATCCACACTCAGAAAGATCTTGTACTTGATTTAATGTTTTGCTGTCAGCACCTCAAAGTTCTTAATTTTTGCTCGTTTATTTCACACTGGCTCCTTAACTATGTAGGAAGTCCTGCATATAACAGGATTTGAAATGTGCTCCATTGTCTGGATATTCTATTTTTGGCCAATCCAGTTTGTCTCTGTTCTTTTTAGTCCATATACCTGTAACTGAGCATGATACACACGAAGCAACCTACCTGAGCTTGGCACATTTAAGTGTGACTGTTGTCTTCCCTGTTGAGTTAGATTGAGTTTGCAAATACAATGACATCCTGCTCCATGCCCGATTCCTTCGATACCCCACAGCTGAAGGTATTTAGTCCCATCTCCAGGCTCTGTTCCTAGTCAGTGAAAATTCAGAGTCCCAGGTCAGTATCTTATTCCCTTGTCACTGTAACATTTTCAAACTGACTCAGTCCTGTTTGTTCATGTACAGCCCTTAGATTCTTTCCAGTAGGTAACAATAGAGAGCAGTATTCCAAATTAAGTGAAGGTTAGCTACCACCCCAAAGCCTTCCTTCCAGATTATAGTGGAAGCTTATCTTGGACCAAATTCTGTGTACGCATCAATATTTGTTAGACATCTATTAACAAACAAGCACAAGCCAGTTCATACAATCTGTTTTGTGAGCTTAGTGAAGTCCCACTTACCTGGATTTTTGTATGCTCTGCCCACGTCTCGCCCAAAAGATCCCTGGAAGCAGATGCAGCTTTATTCTAGAGGAATGATCTAGTTAGAACCCATTGTAATAATTTAAAACCGAGGCACTTTAATGGAGGAATTTGGTTACATAGCTGATAGAATAGCTGAGAGGCCAAAGAAGATAGTGCAGCAACCAGGGATTAATAGAAGGAAGACATCTTTAACCTCCTGGGCTGGGTGGATAAAGGAGGAGATGGTGTTACCTGGTAGGACCTGGAGTCGGGACCAGAGAGTTACTGCCGGGCAAGTTTTTAAACTTCATTCAGTTCTCAAACCCTTTACATGTACATGTATACATTGTCTGTAACATAGTATATCCAGTCCACAAATCCTGAATACAACTCATTTCAGCAGTGAGAGCCCGTTTCTAATCTCTGTTATGCTAATTAGGCAAGCCTCTGGTGCTGCTCCTGGATAAAGATACCTGGGCCTTCTGATTAGAATATCAGCTGGCAAATATCTGGGGTGTGAATTTTTAATTAGAATTACTGACTGCGACCAAAGTGTAACCTAAAAACAAATACGTATGTCACTATTTATGGTGAAGTGTTTTAAAGTAAATTAAAAGCCGTGACAGTACCCCCTCTCCCGAACTCTATTTCTTCTGTCAGAGGGTCCCTTAATTATTTTCAACAGTTTTTTCTACTCCATCCTTCTACCTGAAGCCAGAACTCACTGATGTCTACTATTTGCAGATGTGCAGCTTCTCCACACAATGGTGGCCAGCAGATGCCTTAAAGAAATTTGGGGGGGGCAGCAGCACACACTGGTGTTCCTTCTTTCCAGATCTTCCTGGTGCTCTCTGCCTGCATGGATCATGGCCCATCTCCCCTCTGGGTACTTTTCCAGACCTCATGCTCATTGTGCCTGAACATTTAATCGTGGAGAGATAACATCTAAGGATTTATAGTTACAAAAAACAAACCCCATCACAGCCAGAAATCAAACAATGAAGAGACTCTTAGGAACAAAAGGAAAATCTGGGGCACCTAGATGGCTCAGTTGGTTAAGCGTCCAACTCTTGATTTTGACTCAGGTTGTGATCCTCAAGGTCATGAGATTGAGCCCCACATCAGGCTCAGCAGGGAGTCTACTTGAGATTCTCTCTTTCCTTCTTCTCCTGTCCCTCCCCACCCAGTCTCTTTCTCTGTCTCTGTGTCTGTCAAAATAATAAATAAATCTTAAAAACAAACAAACAAACATAATGAGCACTGGGTATTATATAAGACTGATTAATCACAGACCTCTACCCTTAAAACAAATAATGTATTATGTGTTAAGTAATTGAATTTAAATTTTAAAAAAAGAAACAAAAGGAAAATCTGACGAAGTCTTGGGAAACTTGAATATGCTTTTCTCAGTTTTTAACTAATCAAATAGTCAAAGACATAGAAAATCTGGATTATGTAGCTAATGAGATTGAGAAATATCATACTGTACTCTACAGATAACACAAGTGACCTTACATAATAAACAGCTATTATAAGTAGTTATGTAAGGTTTATAAGGTATTTGATTGGTAACTTCAAAAATGAAAAATGTGTAGGCACCTCAGTGGCTCAGTTGGTTAAGGGTCCGACTCTTTGTCATGATCTCATGGGTTGTGGGATCCAGTCCTGTGTCCAGCTCCAAGCTCAGCATAGAGTCAGCTTGGGATTTGCGCTCTCTCCCCCTTTGCCCCCCCCCACCACAGTAAATCTTTTTTTAAAAATTCAGAATGTGGACAAAGACATTTTCTAGCTGTAGTAACAAACAAAAAATGACAAAAATTTAAATAGTATCAAAAACCTTTGGAAATGTAAAAGGACATGCACCTAAATAATTCTTGTGTCAACAGACTAATCCAACATTCAGCCTTTTATCAAGGCCTTTGGGAATCATGAAAGCTATATTTAAAGACAAATTCCTCTCTTTTATTGGTAAAAATTACCCTGTTTGTCCTGTTATCTTTTTTTTTTATTGTTACTTAAATTTTTTTCCAGTGTTCCAAGATTCATTCCCCATTCCCCACACCCAGTGCTCCATGCATTAGGTGCCCCCAGTACCCACCACCAGGCTCTCCCATCCCTCCACCCTCCTCCCTCCAAGTCCCTCAGTTTGTTTCTGTGTCCAAAGTCTCTGTTGTTTCGTTTCTCTCCCTGGATTACCCTAGTTTCCACTTACTTTCCTTCTCCCACTGTCCTCCAGGTTACCCCTCATGAACCACAAGTAAGTGAAACCATGTGATACTTGACACTCTCTTCTTGGCTGTTATCTTTTGACTTGAAATTTACTTCAATTAAAATTGTTATCCTTACTCTTGTTATCTTTGTGTTTGCTGGTAACTTTTATTTGAAAAATGTCTTCTTTTGGATTAGGGTTTTTTTTTTCAATGATATAGCATTGAATTCTATATTTTACCTAAATATGAGGGCTTTTGGATTTTAATGTAACTTAATGATAATTTCATTGTTCCAGAATTTTAGTATAGGTGGGTTCTAAGCCCCAAATGTAGTATTCAGTTGTAAAAAAAGTTTAAGAAAGTTATTTTGAAGTTGTGTATACATAGTAAGACATGGTTTTTAATTATTTAGCGATCAATAACAGTCAAAGCTTTCTAAAGATATTTGTTGACACTTTGTGTGAAATTAGATGAAATCAAGTCAATAATTGTTTTTACTATTGTAGTTGTGGTTATGAATTGGGGCTGGCTTTGATAATAAATGAAGGGAGAAATGCTTAAGCTACCCCACAAACTACCCATTGGGGTACTTGATTTGTATGATTTCGACATTATGTTTGTATACCCGTCTTCATTTTGTTTCCCTGGACCATGTTTCTTGAGAATTTTTGCTTTGGAGATTTGGAAAATACTTATTTTTCTCTGTATTACTGTTTTTCAAAACATATGTCAATCAGTATGTTCCCTAAGGCTCATATTGAAAAACAACACATGAACTTCTACTTCATACCTCTGATCATAATAACAGCTAACATTTATTAAACACTTATCTGTACCACACATTGTTCTTCCTCTCAGATTTATCACTTATATTTGTCCAGTTTTATTTGTTTACATTATACTGTTACTGGATAAAAATCATTGTAATAACAAGTATCCAATGGGAGGGAGCTAATAGTGTGATCTCTATAATGCTTTGAGTGAGTTTCAGTCAACTCTTAGACGTTTCTCTGACTCAGCTTGCACCTGGATCCTGCCAAGACCGATGCTGATAAATACTGAGCACATAGACCCACTGCACCATTGGTCATTTCTTTTTGATACTGTCTTCCAGATGTACCTATTTCCTTCCTATTCAGAGCTCTTGGCACTCCTGCTGCTCCATTTTACTACTGTATTTAGTTTCTCTCTAAGATCATTCATACTGTGCCCATCAACCTTTACCAGCACTGGTTCAGTTTTATATTTCCTTATAGCATTGTCTGTTTCAGTTATCCTTTTTAACCTTGACATCTATCTGATCATATCAAATCACTACATCCTTCCTACATTTGTTAGTACATCTGTTGTATTAGTTCATTAAGGAACACTATAGCCTGAAGGGGTTTCTTTTTCTATAAATGGTATTATATCATTATATCCTTCCCACTAGCAAGACAATTCACATCTTCCAGCATCATTGAAATCTGGCTAGAGCAGCAAGGAAACATCTTTACTTCTTTCTCTGTGCCTTTTTTGCATTGTCCCACTCTTCCAAGGAAGCTTCTAGCATCTTTGTCTCTTTTCTCTGTGGCAATATGATTTTTAAAAAAGTAAAAAAATCTTGTTTTTTTATACTGATGTTATTATTACTATGGTAAATATAATACCTGTAGTTCATTCAACCCATGTTCCAGACACAACTTCTAAGCACGTTATGTGTAGTTGGGGTTTTTTAGTTTGTGACAGAAAGCTAACCTTAATTAGAGATAAATTAAAAAAGATAATTTACTGGCTCATGGAGTTGAGAAGCCCACAAGACGATCTTTCTATAGACACGGCTCTATATGTTCAAATGAAAGAAATAAATTTGTGCCTTTCGTAAGTTTTCTACTCTCTTACTTTCAATATTAGGGAAGTTAGACCTTTTCATTGGAAATATGGCAAAGATAGACACTAGAAACATCACATGTGTATCTCTGTATAGTGCCTTATAAATGAGAATCTCAAAAAACAAACAACAGTTGTCTCTGTGGATTATAGATAAACATAGACATAGATATCTGAACCAATCACGGTGGTCAGGGAGGTCACTATTCTTATCGGCCAGGCCTGGATCACACGTCCACAGGTAGGGGAGGTTAGGAGAGTATAAGCGCACTTATCCATTAGATCATTTATTAATCTAATCTAATTTAATATTTTTGGCAGCCCTATGAAATGGATACTATTACTTTTACAGATAAAGAAATGGAGACTCATATGAGTCAGCTAGCATGCTAGCAATCACATGTTAATAAGAGGAAGCACTGACTGGCTTCTGGACTAGGCTTTAAACATTTCTCATCAGTCCTTTTGTTTTCCTGATTATCCCTTTGGACAAATTCTAGAGTGTGGCTAATTCAAACTACTCTTCTCAAAACTCTTCTGCCTCTCTAGTTAGTCTCAAAAGATTCAGTGGCCTGCTACTTCTCAATAGAAGCAGAAGTTATTAGTAGAAATGTCTCCAGTATTCACCTCACCAAGGACGTCTATAATTGCATGCATCCTTTCTTAAAGCTCTTATCTAATGTGAAGCCAATCTTGCATCAGTATTCTAGACTCTACTCCCTCCTCACTTCTTGGCATATTTACTCAGTCATCTCCTCTCTCTTCTCTATCTTCAACCTCACTACTAGCTGCCACTTGTTAGCATTTAAACTGAGATTTGCAAAAATCTCCCTTCACTCCGTGACACCCTCCAGCAATAGTCCTCTTTATGTGATTCTTCTTAGCTAGAATCCTTCAGTTTTCTATACTCCCTGACTCTATTCCCATCCTTTCTTTGTGTTCTTCAGCTTGCTGCAGTCGGTCTTCTACTTCCATAACTGCCAAGAAGAGCCAATATTAAGATAATCAATGACATGCATGTTGATAAATTCAGTGGGTTTCTTTTAGACCTTGTTATACTTGATGTCGCTATAGCTTTAAACTCAGTTATCATATTCTTTTTGAAGGACTTCTTCAGACATCTGTACTGACCTATCATTTTATTCTCACTTTTCACATCCTCTCTAGGCTATATCATATATGCAGTGCATTTCATTTACCATCTAAATACTGATGACTCCTGAATTTAGATGCCCACCCTCTTTGATCCCTGTCTTAGACTTCTAGGCCTCTATCTCCAAATGCTGGTTCACTATATCCAATTGGATTATCAAAATCACTTCTGCTTTATCATGTTCAATAATCAAGTCTGGTTTTCTCCCCCTAAACTGAATGCTTCCTTGAACTTGCACTTTTTAATAGATGACACTTTCATCTGGGTCCTAAAGCCAGAGAGTGGTGTTATGTTAGACTCCTTTATTTCTCTTCCCAACTACATGTAATCTATCAGCAAATCTTGTCAATTCTAAAGGAAATCCGTATCTTGAAATTATCTGCTTCCCGCATCTTTCTTTCTATGTCTGTAGTCCTAGTCACTATGTTCTCTTGCCTCATCTGCCACAATACTTTAACTGGTTCCTTGTTTCTGTTGTTAGGCCATACAGGCCGTTCTTCATACAGCAGTAGCAGAATGAGTTTTCTCAGATCTGATCCTGTCATTCCTCTGCTTAAATTCTTTTGGTCCCACTTACCCTACTGCCATCCAGTGGTCTATAGTTTTACAAGAACCACCCCCCACACACACACCGTTCCGGGCCCCGTTTCTCCAGCTTTGTCTTTCCTCACTCTTCTCCTTTGTCCCTGAATTCAGCCAGACTAGAATACTTAATGTTCCTTTGATAAGCTATATTTTTCTTCCAAAGAAACTTCCCTGTGCCTTAACGATGCTATTAGGTATCCACATGTGTATCCAGATCACCTTGTGTTTATGGTGTGCTATTGCAATTTCTTGTTGTATCAGTCAGAGCTGGATGGCAAAACAGACACCATTGCATGTAGTTTAAGAAAGAGATTCAACAGAGGAAATTAGGTGCCAGTGGATCAACTGGAAGAGCTGGACAAAAGAAGGTCAAGGAGGCTACCACTAGATTCGGGTTCAGCTCTAGCTTCGAGGAATTGAGGAGTTGCTGCTTGCTTCCTCTAATTCCATTCACCCCTTCTCTCAGGGCAGGAAACAACAGCAGGGAACTGGTGAATATGGCCACAACTGCCGTGTGGCATTGAAGTAAGTTACTCCTGTGGAAATGCCTCTAGGCTGCTACAAATCTTTTAAAGCTAGGTGTTGCCCTGCTACCCTAGAGAAAAGGTAGTGTGGCTTCCGTTTCTCTTTTGCCTTACAAATGTCAAATTATGGTACATATTGGCAGAATCAAAGCTGTACCTTGAACCCATCTAGCAAGGGAGTTTGGGAAACATAGTTTCTAGTCTTCTAGTCCCTACTGGGGACCAGTAGAGAAGGGGGTGAAAATGGTGCCAAGTTCCAGTATTCACCACAACCATTCTTTTATCGGGCACCCTATCAAAACTGTGAGTTCTGTGAGAGTGAGGACTCTGGTTCCCTATAATTTCACCTCAGGACCCATCCTAATGCCTAGCCCAATGAGTATCGATGTAATGGAAGAATAACGAGGTCTTTACATCTCACAGATATATTAGGGACATTATTGTTGATAAAATGAAAGTTAATTATAGTCCAGATTCTGTCATAAGAATATAAAGCTTTCTAGGACTTACTGTTATACTGGTATTTTTATGCACGGTTTTGTTCAGACAGTGTGCTAAGTCTCTTTACCTGAATGAATTCATTTAGTCCTTAAAATAGCTCTTGAAGTAGATTGTGTGATTATCACAATTTTATAGATAGGGAAATTAAGACTCAGACATTAAGTCAATTATCCAAGGTCATAAAGTTTCTAAAGGAATAAGCTGTGTTTGAACTGAGGGATGTCTCATTCCAAAGCCCATGATCCATTCTCCACTGTACCATCTTCAGCTGAGAGGAGTGGGATTTACTGAGGCTGTGGGATGCATTCATGACCTTTTGACTCCAAAGCCAGGGTTCCTTCTGAATTCACCACTGCATTAATTTAAATGACTTCTCTTGTATAACAAAGAGGCTTTGTTAGATTTTTTTCAAAAAGACAAAGCATATATGCAGTTGCCCTCTTAGTAGCACTTAAAGGGGCACCTGGGTGGCTCAGTCAGCTAAGTGTCTGACTCTTGGTTTCATCCCAGGTAGTGATTTCAGGGATATAAGTTGGAGTCTGTGTGGGGCTCTGTGCTCACTGGGGAGTCTGCTTGAGATTCTTTCCCCCCTCCCTCTCGCTCCTCTTCTGTTTCTCCCCTGACCCCCACTGGCAAGTGCTCCCTCTCACTCTAAAATAAATAACATAAACAAGGTCTTTTAAAAAAAAATCAGGGCACCTGGTTGGCACAGCTGGTTAAGAGACTGCCTTCGGCTCAGGTCATGATCCTGGAGTCCTAGGATGGAGTCCCACTTCAGACTCCCCGCTCAACGGGGAGTCTGCTTCTCCCTCTTCCTCTGCCTTTCTCTTCCCCTGTTTGTGCTCTCTCTCTCTGCCAAATAAAAAATGTTCTTAAAAAATTAGAGAGTTTCCAGATAAAATATGAAATGCCTAGTTAAATTTGAATTTCAAACAAAGAACAAATATCTTTTTAATGTAATATATCCCAAATATTGCACAAAACATACTTATACCAAAAAAATCATTGTTTATTTAAAATTCAAATTTTACTGATTGCCTTATGTTTTTATTTACAGTATCTAGAAACCTTCCCTTATTAGAAGCCACATTAATAAATGTAACCCATTTCATTAACTGGACATTACAACTTGTATAGCAATTTTACCACCTTTAACTTATTTAACATACACAACAAACTTTGAGAACTAAATTAATTGTTTACTCTGTAAATATATCCGAGGACACTGGGCTCAGAATAGTTAAGAAATTTGCCCATGATCATACAGCTCATGAGAGGTGGAGCTAGAGTGTAAATCTAGTGTGTCTCACTCCATGATATATTCTCTCCTTAATACCTTCACAATCCAGCTCAAGCATCACCTTCTTTGGGAAACCTACCGAGACTACTCCCTATCCAAAAGTGAATTTATTACTCACTCTTTTTTGCTACCATGGTTGTTTGCACGTGTCATTATTATGGGATACAACATATTGCTCTCTAATTGTTATGTTTTTCTCTCTGCCAGAACTGAACTTCTTTGAATAGTGTGGTAGGCAGAATAATGACCCCCACAAAGATGCTCATAAACTAATCCTTGGAAACTGAATGTGTTACCTTATATGGCAAAAGAACTTTGCAGACATGTCCAGTTTACTGACTTGAGTCCTTAAAATTGAAGAATCCTTCTGGCTGTGGTCAGAGAGAGATGAGATGACGGTGGTAGAAGAAGGGTCAGAAAATTTCACCTTTGTTGACCTTAAGATGGATAAAATGGGCCAGGAGCCAAGAAATAAATGCAGACTGCCTCCAAAAGCTAGAAAAGGCAAGGACACAGATTTTCCCATAGAGCCACCAGAAAGGAACAGAGCCTGTTGACAGTGATTTTAGCCCAGTGACACCCATTTTGGACTTCTCAGTTCCATAAGATAATACGTTTGTGTGTTAGGCTACCCAAGTTTGTGGTAATTGAAGTAATAAGAAACTAAAAGAGGTAAGGTACCACCTCTTATTCACTCCTACTTTTCTAACTAGCAAAGTAGCAAGCAAGCACAAGCACATATGTGCTGAAATTGTTGGCTTGCATGGATAAATGAAAACTATGACCTACTGCTTCATGATCAGAGCATTATGAAGCAAGAGCCACACAGCTAGGGCATGGGGAAGAAAAATGATCTCTATTTATCTTCCCTGAACTAATGAGAGTAAATGGTCTTCTGTATTACTTGGCCCAATGATCATAAATCTAGAAAAGGAATAGCAATAAATGATTACTCCAGAGTGAGCCTTTGTATCTTCCTAGCTGAGTCTGTGATCCTGAATGGAAAACTCACCCAGTGTTGCTACAGTGATTAAAAACAGCTACGATTTCTTGAACTACTATTGTAATAGTTGTCAACTTTGGTGTATATTAGAATGACCTGGGACATATGTTCATAGTTGCATATTTCTGGGTCCAGTCTCTAGAGATTCTGAGTCAGAGATGGATCCCAGGTGACTCTTGACCATACTACATAGGAGATATACAATAATATACTATATAACATAACCTAATAACATATACATGTCAGGATGACCAATGCCCTCCTCTTAATCCTGGCTTATTGTTCCAGCAAGTGCTCTAGAGAGTACATATTTGGTCCTAAAAACAACTCTGATAGCAAAGCTCATTCTTAAGTAACAGAGAGAGCAAAGGTGAAGGAATCATCTCCTTTATTTTAATGCATTTCTCGTCATGAAAGCATCTAGAGGTCAAGGTAATCTACGATAAAATACACAAACACATTTCAGGAATTCTCTATTAAGTAGGCTGGCTGCAGAACCATCAAATGCAGGAAGAACTTCTCCGAGGAGTTCATTGTGGCATCTTCAAATCAGGAAAATATAAAGAAGGAAATCTCTCTCTTTTTTTGTTAGATGAAGAAATGAGAACTTTAACCTATAACCAACCATTGGAAATAAAAATATCAGTTATGGAGAAATGTTCCAAATTGAAATTGATGACGTATAATGGTGATCTTTTTTTTTTTTTTTTGCTAAAAATGTAGCACATTACTAAAACTAAAAAGAGCTTTGAAAACCCAGAAAGATGCAAATAAAGTGACCATTTCCCATACTTTCACTGCCTAAAGGTAAGCTATGACCAACACTTTGGTTATGCATGCGTAACCTAGCTACTTGAAATCAAACTGTATATACAATTTAATATTGGGCTTTTTCTTTCCAGTTAACATTCTATCTGAACCCCTTATGGCCAACTTATTGTAATGAGATTGATTTTGTTAAATTATTCTCTTTAAAGAATGGAGATATTCAGAAATCTTAAGAGCCCCAAAACCAACTTCATGCTCAAAGCCTCTGCGTATTATTCTTGAAGAGAAGCAATTAGGTCTTCCTGGAGTGTCAGAGGCATTGAGGCACCTGCGGCTGCCGACTGCTAATCATATTAGACAGAAGTTAATTTTGAGGTAACTTGCCCTCTGGCACCCCACATGTCAGGCCATGTGGTGACTCTTTTATTTATAGTGGCATTCAAGTGGGCAATGCCATGTTTAGAAAATAATATGCATTGTAGGCCTGCCATTCTCAACTGATTGCAAAGCTTTGTTGGAAATACAGAATTCTAGAATGTTAGGAACATAAATCACATGGTTGGAAATTATCTTTCTCTAAAATTTTATGGTTTTAGTGCAGTGCCATTTTTCTTCTGGACTTGAATTTGACTGAATTCCACTTGTCATCACCAAGAAATATTTTATTTTCATTTGCAATTCAGTCATAAATTGCTGAAAATATTCCCTCCAGAGGTAAATTAGGGTATAGTAATAACACAACTGAGTTTTAGCAGTGAAAAATATTCACTATATATTAAATATACATGGGTATACTTTGAACAAATGTGATTGCATTAAAAAGTTGTCAACATTGTGCCCATCCTGATGCAAAATTGAAATCTTATGTGATTTACCTAGTCTTTTGGATCTATTGCTGAAGGAAAATCTCTTTCATTCGCTTCTTACCCTGATGAAACAAGTTACCGGGTTGGAGATAAGAGACCAGATGAAGAAAGCCAAGTTCTCCATCCTCTCAGCATCTTTTTATCTAAACACAGTGGAAGTTGTTAATTCATCTGGTTTGGTCCACTTCAGTGAACACTTGCAGAAACCTTAGTGCTGGGTACTCCTTTTACTTTTATAAACTGGTAACTTGTTCTAAGTTGCATGATCAAAGGCTATATGTTTGCTCAATAGACCCAGAAAACTATGTTGTTTATGTAAGATTTCAATCTAAGGAGAATGCTGTTAGCAATCTTATATTTGAGGTTTCTTGCTAATTTTTTAATACAGTAGCATTAAAATACAGAGTTTATTATAGAATTTTCAAGATGTTGGTGTGAGAGAGATGCTTACATTAAGATATTTATAAACGATCAATAAATTAGCTCTAAGGATTAATTGGATTTTACGCTAAGAAGCAATGAGAATATGAGGAATGGTTTCTAGTTTTCATTTGGCCACTAATACGCTGTGTGAGCTTGAGTGAACCACTTTACTTGCCTGTGTTGGAGAGAAAAATAATAGGAAAAAATGATAATGAACTGTATCATTGTATACAACAATCAGAGAATATACAGGCTTGCACCAAAAGTCAGAATTAAAAATGCAATGGCAGTGAAAAAATAAGTCAGTTTATCCCTAACTGGTGTCCATAAGAAAGAGAAAAAGACATCTGGTCATTTGCATAGTTTTGCTCACAGAATCGAAGTAGGGTTTGCAGCACTCCCTTGGAAGAAAACCAACTAGCACGAGGGTTATCACTCAGGAAGGACCGCAGCAGCCTCCTGAACAAGGTGGCTCTAGGATGTCCAACCACAGCCCATAGTGTTATTACCTAATGACCAAAGGGGGATCCTGTATGCGCTTAATTTGTCAGGGAAGCAGCACCGTGCCACTGTCCTGAGAGTAACACTAACTGCCCTGGGAGCCTGGGTGGAATCGAAAGAAAAAAGACAAGAAGGTATTGAATAACTATGTGTGGATCCTTCAGGGATACTTTAGGCCTATTTCTTCTCCCACTGACTCTGGTCATGCCCATGTGGTAGATAAATCATATGCTGGTGTGGCCAGTCTACCTTACCAGTTCAGCTGGTCTGCTTTACTTTGCAAAGGCTACAGGGAACAGGGAAAAGGGATCCCTCTGCATTCTGGGTGGCCTTCCTTTGTGATTTGATCTAGGACTGGTGTGACAGAGGCAGTACTCTCAAGCAAAGGCTTTGAAGTAATGACCTTGGTTTGGGTCCTGGTTCCACTGTTGATGAACTGTGTGATCCTGGACAAGTTTCCTACTTCCTCTGAGCCTCAGTTTTGTCATCTGTAAAATAAGGATAGTGATGGGTTCTCTATCTTGTATTTCTTACACATGAGAAGATTAGCAAGAATTTGTCTAGGTTCACAAAACTGGGCATGGTTGAGCCAGAGCTGCCTGGCTTCATGCCTGTGATCATATAAGTGACCTAACCTGTTCAAGACTGCAGAGCTATCTGGCTGTGAAATTGGGTACAGCACACACTGCTAATTTTCTACTTTCTTCTTCACTTCCTTACAGAAGAACCATTTACCCCCAGAGTAGAATTGTGGTCAGCAATAAATTCAGCTTTCTAGGGTAACTTGGAGTTTTGGTTACTATATATGAGACACACTTCTGTCCAATAATCAGGAATATACCAAGTAGGTTTTCCACTAAAGCTAGCTATCTTGATAAAAAGGGCCAGACTCAGCTTACATATATCCTTCCTCAGGCTTAGTCATGGAAATAATACCTAGGGGTGGAACAGCCACTTTTGAAACCATCTCGATATCAGAAAGGAAAAAGCCAAATTCTAAAGATGGCAGAGGTAGAGATGAGAGCTGGATGGAACCTGTGTTGAAAAAACTATATCAGCCTAGATGATGAATTTCCCAACTTAGTTGCATTTAAAAAAAAATTCGCTGTTTCCTTAAGTTACTATAGTCTGGTTTCTGTTACAGCTAAATCTAATTCCAACTGATATATTAAGATTCAAACCTACAGAAATTTATTCAGCACATATTTTCTGGTGAGGTCCCTAGAGACAAAGCTCTGCTCATCCTGTTTCTCGTCTTGTTTATTTGTAATAGTTACCATCCTGTCCTTGGTCTTAACCATCAGGTCCTCAGGGACTAAATGCTTGGAACCCAGGAAAATGCACAGTCAATACCTATGATTTAAGGATTGGGAAATTGGGGCCTAGAGAGAGGTTATTTAGTGGTGGAACAGAGGCTAGTGCTGAGGACTTTTGATGTTCAGTCTTAGTCTCTTAGCATTCGGGCCCTAAAGGACGGACGAGGATGGGATTTTCCACCTGGCTAACACTACTCTTAAAGTACTGGGCACTGGGGGCAGATATAAATGTTTGGACAATAAAAGAAATACTTTCCAGGGCACCTGGATGGCTCAGTTCATTAAATGTTTGCCTTTGGCTCAGGTCATGATCCTGGGGTCCTGGGATGCAGCCCCAAGGCCATGGGCTTCCTGCTCAGTGGGGAGTCTGTTTTTCCCCCTCTCCCTCTGCCCCTCTACCCTGCATGTTCTCTCTCTGTCTCCCTCAGATAAATAAAGTATTTTTTAAAAAGAAACATTTTCCTATTTTATAATTTTTCCCTGAATATTTTTGCTACGTGCCTTGTAGTATCTGCGAAATGGGCATAACAGCACATCTGTCGTAGAGTTATTGCTAGGATCTAAGGAGATAATATACATACAGCTCTTAAAACAGTGCCTGGAATATAGGCGAAGTTTGAAATAGTAACCCTTACAGCTGAATTATTTTTAACTCTGAAGTGTGAATGTTTTCAATTTCTTGTTGTCAGGATCCTTGCAATGGCTAAAATAAAAGTTCCATAGTCATTCAGACGTGACATCTAGACTGATGTTTGTCACCTAGGAACTGAGCGACATTGGGAAAAGCACTCAATGCTCCAAATCTTGATTTCCTCTTCTGTAAAAGATGATATTTTTTGTAGCTATCTCACTGAGTTGTGAGGATCATTGATCTCTAAGCTTGGACTGCATGTCCATCACCTTCATTTACCTTGGGTAGCCTGTCCTGTTAGCTGGGTTTTTTTTTAATTTTTTTAAAGATTTTATTTATTTATTTTACACAGAGACAGTGAAAGAGGGAACATAAGTAGGGGGAATGGGAGAGGGAGAAGCAAGCCTCCCATTGAGCAGGGATCCCGATGTGGGGCTCAATCCCAGGACCCTGGGATCACAACCTGAGCCAAAGGCAGATGCTTAACAACTGAGACATCCAGGTGCCCCCCTTTTTAAATTATTTGATAGTTTTTCCTTTGTGTGATGGTTAAATTATATATACCAACTTGACTAAGTTATGGTGCCCAGTTGGTTGGTCAAATACTAGTCCAGATATTACTGTAAAGATAGTTTGAAGGCATGCTAAAATTTACCATCAGTTAACTTTAAGTAAAGGAGATTATCATCACTGATATAGGTGGACATCATCTAATCACTTGAAGGCCTTAGGAGCACAAAGTGAGGCTTCCTGGAATTGTGCCTTAATTAAAACTTTCTGAACTGAGACTATAACATATAAATTCTAACTTGGGCTTGGTAGGTGGCAGTGGCATGGGAGAGAAATCCTGACTCAGAATCTATCCCGGCTTGCCTACCCTGTAGAATTCAGATCCAAGACTTGGACATCAAGTCTTGCATGGGTTTCTAGCCTGCCCTAAAGATTCTAGACTTGCCAGCACCCACAAATGCATGAGCCAATTCCTGAATGCAAATCCTATAATATAATACATATAGTATAAAATCTAGGATAAAATCTTACTGGTTATTGGTTCTGTTTCTCTGGAGAACCCTGATAAAACGTACGCCTGTACAAAATGGGGTCTTAGAATAAATAGATCTCTGTTTATTTTAGAAATTCCATGGAGAGTCCCATCGTAACTTCTGACATTTCTTCTGACTAATAGGAGAGGAGCAGTTCCGAAGGAAAACTGGCTGATGTTTTTGTTTCTGTTTTGAAAACAAGCCCTCATTCTCCTTTCACAGTCAATTTACTGTTCCCTACAGCCTTTCACTTTTAATTTACCACTTCTCTCCACACACCTCTTGGGAATTTCCACTCCAGTACCTCTCTTTTCTTCCCCACTTCTCCGTGTGGCTATCTTGTCATAACCACTCATTAATCATGGAAATCATTTCATAAATCAGGCTAGGAGGAACCTCATGACCACTGGATATAGCACAGTGAGAGCCCAATGTAAGATCTTGACACCAAGCTCTTCACACCACATGTTATTCACCACAAATCTTCTATCCCCTGGACTGTTTTGAGGAAACCAGAGATTTGGTAACAATCTCCAGGCATGCGGGAAGGTTCTCAAGGGATGGCATGAAGGGCTCCTAGAAATCTCTAGGATGTGACCAAAGCATATGCCTGTGCCCTCATGACAGCAGAAGCTGCTATGTGCCCTATGTGGACAAAGTGCTTGATTACTTACCCACAGATATTGGTGTCCTAAGAAGTGTTCGTATCGACTCCAGAAGGTACAGCTCAAGGAAGCCAATTAATTAAACTAGTTTTCCAACTGATAGATTGATGTATTACCACTGTTTCAGCAAAGCATAAATTAGAAGCATATTGTGTCTGATGGCCTAGTCATCTCTTGCTGTTGACTGAAATTTGCTAGAGAAGAAGAAACAAAACAAGAGCTAAACCTAGGAAGAGTTGTGGCAAGGGACTTCCGAATGCTGAAGAAGGCTTTATTGAACATGGACTATATGCCAAGTTAAGTGTGTCACTCCTGTTATTTCATTTAAGACCCAGATATCCTTTGAGATAGAATTTAGTATTTCCCTAATTTTATGAAAAAAGAAATATGCTCAGAGGGGTTGAGTTACTTTCCCAAGCACATATGGCTTGTTAGCGGCAGAGCTGGCAAGGAAAATTAAGCAATAGTAATAGTTACGTTCTGACCCCTCCACACACACACTTAGCAGGTTGAATTTCTGCTGGCCCAGTGACTTTTTCCTGTGTCCTCTTATCACCCTGGCCTTCTTTTTTTTTAATCTTTTTAAAAGATTTTATTGAAAAGAGAGTACGTGCAAACAGGGGGAGGGGCAGAGAGTGAGGGAGAAAGAGTCCCAAGCAGACTCTTCACTGAATGCAGAACCTGACATGGGGCTTGATCTCATGACCCTGAGGTCATGACCTGAGCCAAAATCAAGAATTGGACACACACCTGATTGAGCCACCTGGGTGCCCGTCATCCCTGGTCTTCTTCTGTAGTCCAGCACACATCAGGAAACCTTTCTCTGTTTTCATGATGATGTGTTATACTTTGTTGTTGATCTGTCATTCTTTTGTGACAATTCCAACTGCTAAAGGATGCAATCAAATCAGTGATAACAAGACACGTGTATTTGCAACCTACCTGCAGTGGGTAGGGTACAATCCATCATAATGAAGGTGAAAGAAAGGTTTCTGTTTTGTTCCTTGGTTGTCATTGCAGCTGATGAAGTATAAGACCTTTGAAGTGTAACTGCTTTGATCCCAGCTCCTCTGTAGCTGATCCGCCAGGCTGCTTTGATGTGAAGCAATCTACAGTTCCCTGTTGGTACGATATGGGGAGTGCTAGAAGGAGTGGGGAGTTCATGGGACCAGTGGCTATTGCTAGGATCCAGGTGTGACATTTGATGAGAGATTGAACTAGGGCAGAGGAAATGGACATGAAAACAAGGGGGCAGATATGATCTATTCTAAATGGTTAAAATCCACAAGATATCAAAATCTTTTGAAAGTGGGAGAACTTTAGGATGAGTCATTAACTTCTGGTTTTTGAGATGAGTGGATAGTGGTGTCATTCACAGATGGAAGACACAGTAACAGGTGCAGAGGCTTCAGTTTTGTCTTGCAGTGTTCTCCTGGAAACCCATGGTAGGCAGGGAAACCAAGCAGAGGAAACCAAAAAATTAGCAGAGATAAAAGATTAACAAGGCCTGTCTATAAAACAGCAAATGGATTGGCTTAATTCAAGTCCAGAATGTATATTCAGGGAGAAATAGGAGATGTGATTGGGGAGGTAGGTAAGAACTAGATCAAAAAGGGCTTTTGAAGCCATGTTAAGGACTTTTGCTTTCATCCTTAGGGGACATGGAAGATTCTGAATAGGCTTTAAGCAGGGAGGGGACTTGATTGTAAAGATTTTCATTTCAGAAAATTTCTCCAGTGCAGAGGATATGACATGGGAATGGGTTTAATGACAAAGCAAGAGGAGCTGTTGAAGTCGCTCAGCCGGGAGATGATGGTGATTAAGACTAGAATAATGGTGATAGAGGCTGGGAAAAGTGGATGGAAGGAGGGAGCTTTTTTTGTTTTGTTTTTAAGATTTATTTATGTATTTATTTGACAGAGAGAAACACAGCGAGAGAGGGAACACAAGCAGGGGGAGTGAGAGAGGGAGAAGCAGGCTTCCCGCCGAGCAGGGAGCCCGATGTGGGGCTCGATCCAGGGTCTTCGGGATCATGACCTGAGCTGAAGGCAGTTGTTTAACCAACTGAGCCACCCAGGCGCCCCGGAAGGAGAGAGATTTTAAAGATAGAATGGGCAGGGCACCTGGATGGCTTGGTCAGTAAATGTCCGCCTCTTGATTTCAGCTCAGGTCATGATCTCGGTCAGGTTCATGAGATTGAGCCCTACATCAGGCACTGCTGTGGCATGGAGCCTGCCCCTCCCACTCTGCTCCCGCACGAGCATGTGTGTGCTCTCTCTCTCAAAATACATAAATAAATATAGATGGGCAAGACTTGCTGATAACTTAGATTTGCAGGACACGAAAAGTGGGGAATCAAGTCTAACTACTAGGTTGGTATTAGTTGAAGTGAAATTTCACTTTTACCCTATCACTCTAGAAAACATATTATTTTATTTCTTCTTATTAATACACTTATTTCCTCAGCAAATTGTGAATTCACTGATTTTTTTCTTTTGGAGGTTACTCTGTGGTATTTAAACACATCCATATTTACTGTTTATGTAATAAACAAGGATAAAATGGTAGTGCTTACAATCAAGTCCACATGTAGCATCAAAAGAAAAAACGGAATAAAAATATACGTGCTCTTAATCTAACATACTTAATTCCTCTGTGCCCCTATTTTCTTCTATCCTCAATAATAACCAAACAAGGGGCACCTGGATGGCTCAGTTGGTTAAGGGACTGCCTTCAGCTCAGGTCATGATTCCGGAGACCCGGGATCGAGCCCCACATAGGGCTGCCTGCTCCGCGGGAAGCCTGCTTCTCCCTCTCTCACTCCCCCTGCTTGTGTTCCCTCTCTGGCTGTGATTCTCTCTGTCAAATAAATACATAAAATCTTTAAAAAAATAATAATAATAACCAAACAACACAGAAAAGTGTGTGTGTGTGTGCACGCACGCACGTGCATGCGTGTGCTATTGGCACAAGGCTAAAACTAGAACTCTAAATTCCCACTTGCTGTAAATGTGCTGTCTTAATCATATTCATGGAAAATAGGGGTTTGCCTCTTGTCTCACTTCACTATCTGGTTTACAACATTAACAATTCCAATAACATTGGGTCTCTGAAGCAAAGTTATTTATTTAACATTTTGTGTCATCTGTGGCAATTTGTCTCTTTTACTCTTATCCATTCACTTTCTGAGTTTTCAGTAAATGCTAAACACCAAGAAGTGGGGGCATGGTACTCTTTTCATAATCTGTTTGGGATGTAAATGGTACAAATGTAGTGAAAAAAACTTGACATAATGCATTAGCTATGATTACCCCTCACTTTTTCTCCCAGTTCAAATGTTTGTTCTTCTCCTTTTTGGTAGTACCCCATATCAAAAGATTTTGAAACATCTGAGAGTGCTGGGTAGGATGATTGGATTACTTTGAGAATCCTATCCAAATAGTGAACCACTTTCCTTGCCCATTACGCTTGAGCTGGTAAATACAGGTAATTCACACTTCTATGGAAAGAAACGGTTATTTGAACTTTATTTCACATGGCCTCTCAGCTCCATGTGGAAAGTCATTTAGTATTACTATAATAGGCAAACAAAAACAGCCTATTCAGTTGTTACAAATTGATCATCCAAAAGATTGTGATAAATCACCACCACCTACGTGTCATGGAAATACAGAATGCTGAATATGTTTAAGCTATTAAATAACTCACTGAAATATATTTTGTATGCCATTGCTAATATGAATTTTGAACTAGCTCTGACCAAGGAACAAGTATTTATTCTTTTTCAGCTCTTACAACTTGTCTCCATGTGATGCTTTATTGTCAGAGTGCACCATGTATGTTTAAAAAGTATAGAACTACCTAATTTTCTTTTTAAGATACTGAAAATTATTTGGAATATAATTTTAAGTCCATAGCTCTTAGATAATAAAAGTTATGTCAAGCAATTAAATGTGACTTAGAATTGAAGCCACTAGCAATATTAGTAGTGAGGCACATACCCTAGGCTCTAAGAGCATGGTGACAATTTAGGCAAGATAAAGCTTATAGGGGCGCCTGGGTGGCTCAGTTGGTTAGGCAACTGCCTTCGGCTCGGGTCATGATCCCGGAGACCCGGGATCGAGCCCCACATCGGGCTCCCTGCTCAGCAGGAAGCCTGCTTCTCCCTCTCTCACTCCCCCTGCTTGTATTCCCTCTCTGGCTGTGTTTCCCTCTGTCAAATAATAAAAATCTTTAAAAAAAAAAAAAGATAAAGCTTATAGACTACTTGTATTGTCAGTTTTTGAGTGGATAAATTTAATGGGAAAATTAATGTTATCTGAAAGTGCTGCATAAGAAGGTAAGTCAGTATTCCACTGGAAGACTGTTAGTTGTGATTGGGATCTTGAAATAAAATTCTAAAATAAAGGATGGATGGATGGATGGATGGATGGATGGATGGATAATCAATCTCAGGTATTTGAATGTCATGAAAGTGCCCTGACAAGAAACTGATGGAGAAACTGGTGGGAAATGCAGATATATGATTAGTCTTGACATTATTCAAAATAGTTGTAAAATATCTTCAGTATGATGAGCCACATGTCAGAGAGGGGAAATACATATTCTCATTTCTAGTTCAGTGAAGTTTGCAGGCTTGGATTTGAATTTATACGTAAGAACAGTTTGGAAACACCTGAGTTAATTTCTAGTAGAATTAAGGCACTCTCTTCATCTAATACCAATAGTTTTCAATATAAGTATCTGGGATATTGTCTACCCAGTTAAGTTCTGTGAGTACATGGAACACTAAGATTAATCTTCCTGAAGCACTTTGGGTATACCCCCTGCTCCTTACCATCTTCTCAGAACAGGCTTGAAACACAGTCTATACCTAGTAAAAAGACCCATGGTTTCCTCGAGATCTGTGTGGTTTCCTTTTTACATGGTTCCCTCTGACTTTGTATCCTTTCTTGTTGACTTGGTTCTGCTTCAAGATCATCTCACACTCCTTGCGCTGTCTGTGATGTACAGGGGAACATCCCAGATGTGGAATTTGGCCATTTAATTTCCACATAAAGCTTTTGTGTGTTTAGCAGGTTTTCCAGGATGTCTGGGGAAGTCTTAAGATGTGTATATTGTGGGACGCCTGGGTGGCTCAGTTGGTTAAGCGACTGCCTTTGGTTCAGGTCATGATCCCAGAGACCTGGGATCGAGTCCCATATCGGGCTTCCTGCTCGGCGGGAAGCCTGCTTCTCCCTCTCTCACTACCCATGCTTGTGTTCCCTCTCTCGCTGTGTTTCTCTCTATCAAATAAATACAATCTTTAAAAAAGAAAATGCTAAAAAAAAAAAAAAGATGTGTATATTGTAACAAAGCAGATAATCTAAAATGGTATACTTAAACATCCCTGATTTTAAACCTCCTTTGGCCGGTTGATTTTGGGTTGTAAGGTAGGTTGTTTTTCATTGCGTTTTCTTCAAGTCGGTGAAAGGTGATAAGCAGAGGCATTTGGTTTCTTCTCCACAGTTACTCCTTCTCACCAGGGAGGCAGAGCAGGACTGGCCTCACAGTTCCCTCTGTGAACACCAGAGTATGAAATTCATACTAGTCTGCAGCAGCTAGCTTTCTGGAAAGGATGTGATGACACACTTTACAGTTATTTCATAAGGGAAAATTGCTTTGACACACATGTTCTTAGTTTACATTCCTTTTTTCAGTAATGCAAACTTTTTTTATAAGATACCATATGTATGTGTGTTTATGTGCATTTAGAAAACATATCTTATTAAAACTGAATCAAAGCAACATAAATGACTCACAGTGGTAATATTTAAGAGCAGCTATCTGTGCTTTGTCCCCTTTTATGTTTAGACTAGCTAGGAATTATTCTGTTCCAATAAATAAGGTTTGCCTTTATTTATTCATCCGTTTTCTATTTTCATATCACTAATTTTGTTTTTTTATCTTATTATTTACTCATTCTTGTCTTAGATATAGTCTCTCTTTTTCTAACCTCAGTTAAATTCTTGTTCTCACTTAGTTTCTCTTAGCTAATAAGAAAAGTATTAAATCCCATCAATTTTAATATAGAATAGTTTATATATTATTTTTAAATATTACATAATGCTGACTTTCATTAACCTTTTGATATAATATATTTTCAAAACAGTATTTTTAAAATCCAAGCAGTTTCATTTTGTTGTTTATTGATGAATCTGTTCATTTTTATTTCTATTACACTATGGTCAGGTAATATGGCTATACATTCCTGAAATTAGAAGTGAGGTATTTTCTTAGCCCAATATTGACCTGATTTTGTAAATGATCCATAAGGATTTGGGCAAGAGGCTCTATTTTCAACTTATTTGTCATGTAATATGCTATGCATCTATTAAATTAACCTTATTAGTGTTATTACTTATATTTTCCATAATTTTAATTTTTTGCCTGATTGGTCTGAAATGCCTGAAATAGATGTGTAATCTTACATGAATTATGTTTTTGTCAATTTCTTCTTATATTTTTAAAATATTTTATTTATTTTTTTGTCAGAGAGAGAGAGCAAACACAAGCACGAGGAGCAGCAGGCAGAGGGAGAAGCAGGCTCCCTGCTGAGCAAGGAGCCCTATGTGGGACTTGATCCTAAGATGCTGGGATCATGACCTGAGCTGAAGGCAGTTGCTTAACCAACTGAGCCACCCAGGCATCTCTCTTCTTACATTTTTGACATAATTTAACCTTATGTGTCTTGGTACAATCATGTCCAACTACATAAAGATTTGTGACTTACCTTTTCATTAATATCTTTGCTTACTTGATGCTTTAACATTAAATTCTCATTTTTCTTCTAATAATGTGACTCCTGCTATTTCAGGTCTTGTGCAGAAAAAACAGTGGTGACAAAGAAAGTGAAAAACTTAGTTTTATTGAAATAAGTAAGGGCATGCAAGATTTATTTACACTGAAATGCTGCTATTTATACTCAGACAATCCATGTCAGTTTCCTGGGATTGAAGGGCTGCAGGGATGGGTGAAAGTAGAGATCTTAATAATCTGAGGGTACCAGAAGGAAGTGCCAGGATATTTGTAGGCCAACACACTTACTCCCACATCAAGGTATGGAGAAGATAGGTATGTTACAGTTTTCCAGAGAAACTAACCGAGGGCAGAGAGAGCGATTTATCATGGCTTACATGAATTACGGAGGCTAACAAGTTCTGAGATCTGCAGAGCGGGTCAGCAAGCTGGAGACCCAAGAGAGCCAATAATATAGATCCAGTCCAAGTCCAAACGCTTAAGAACTACCAGTGTAGTACCAGTCACTTGAAAACTAGGAGGAGCCAATGTTTCAGTTCTATGCCAAAAGCAGGAAAAAGTAGATGTCCTAGTTCAGGACAGGAGGAATTCTTTTACTCACCAGAGGATGAGCCTTTTTATTCTATTCAGGCCTTCAACTGACTGGATGAGGCCCACCCACATTAGAGAGGGCAATCTACATAGTCTACCAATTTAAATGTGAGTCTACCAATTTAAATGTTAATCTTATCTAAAAAAAACACCCTTATAGACAAACCCAGAAATAATGTTAAATCACTTGGGCATCTTGTGACTCACCTAAGCTGTAGTGATTTACTCATGATGGTTTAGAATAATGGGGACACCTGGGCAGCTCAGTGGGTTGGGCATCTGCCTTTGGCTCGGGTCATGATCCTGGGGTACTGGGATCGAGTCCCGTTTCGGGTTCCCTGATCTGCAGGGAGCCTGTTTCTCCCTCTCTGCTGTGCCCCCTGCTTGTGCTCTCTGTGTGTTTGTCTCTCTCTGTCTAAAAAATAAAATTTGCCCAAAAAAAATTTTAAGAAAAGAATAACAGGGAGTAAAGTGGTACTTAAGGTTTTGGTTTTTAATTTTAAAGTTAAAAAGGCTGATTTTTTAAATTGAGTTATAGTTGACTTACAATGTTACATTAGTTAACACACAATGTTACTTTAATTTCAGGTGTACACATAGTGATTGGACAAGTTTGTATATAATACTATGCTCACAAATCTAGCTACAATCTGTCACCATGCAAGGCCATTACAATACCATTGACTGTATATTCTATGCTGTACTTTTTTTCTCTGTGACTTATTTATTTTATAAATGGGAAGGTTGTGCCTTTTAAACCCCTTCACACATTTTGCTCATTCCCCCACCCCATCCTCTTTGGCAACCATCAGTTTGTTCTCTGTATATATGGGTCTGCTCGAGGACAGCAGTAACTTCTGAGGGAAGGCCTTCTTGTTTCTGGGGGAATGGCAGTATACGTGAGGTGAAACATGAAAAGGAAACAGAAATGTAGCTGTCACTTTAACCAAGAATCCAGCAGCTTAAACAGAATCCAAATAATTAAGCCATAAAGATGGAGTTGTATAGATGATACCAGTCATAGCTCTTTATCACAGCTCTTTATCACAGCTTAGGGACTCAGAGTATACTCTGTGGTTCACTATTTTGAGATTGTTGTAAGACAGTCATTTCCTAGCTGAATGTATCAGGAAGGAGAAACTCCCCTTGGTTTTCTAGAGATGGCTAGAGCTGGAGAATGCTATAAAAAAGGATACTAGCCATTTTTTCCTAGGGAGAAGTGATGGAGAAAATCACATGTCATCAAACAACAGGAGATGAGCTAAGAAACATACCAGCTTTACGAAGGCAAGGGCCTTCTCACCCTGCTACCCAAGTGGGAGTTGGTGGAGAATGTCATGGTTCAAGTTCTGGGTCCTACAGAAGGTACCTGGAGTAGAACAAGGAGATATTTTCAAAGCAATCAGGTTCTATCCTTTCATGAAAAACAAAGAGTTGGGTAGAAAATTGTGGCAAGGGAATCAAAAGATTTTATTGATGATGGAGGGAGTATAGAGGGTTGTTAGTTGAGGCAGAAAGGGACTGAGAGGTTGCAGTATACAAGGTTAATATACAAAAGTCAGTCACTTTCTTATATACCAGCAGTGAACAAGTAGAATTTGAAGTTAAAAACATAATACCACTTATATCAGTACACATACAAAAAATGAAATACATAAGTATAAATCTAACTAACTATATATATATAATGAAAATGAAAAGACAATATATATATTCTGTATGAGAGAAACTAACATTTTGATGATGGAAAATAAAAAACGAAATAAATGGAAAGATATTCCATGTCCATGGATAGAAAGACTCAATATTGTCAAGATGTCAGTTCTTTCCAATTTGATCTATAGATTTAGTGCAAAATCCCAGCAAGTTCTTTTGCAGATGTTGGCAAACTTACTGTAAGGTTTGTATGGAAAGGCAAAAACCCAGTTAGAAGACTAATAGTACCCAACTTCAAGACTTGATTACTGTAGCTTTATAATAAGACAGTATGGTGTTGGCAAAAGAATAGATAAATAGATCAGTGGAATAGGACGGAGAGCCCAGAAACAGACCAACTTAAATAGTTGATGAAGGAGAAAAACAAATGCAATGGAGCAAAGATAGTCCTTTCAATAAATGGCGCTGGACAAACTGGACATCCACATGCCAAAAGAAAAAAAAATCCATACAGAGACCTCCCAACCTTTATGACAATTAACACGAAATGGATCACAGACCTAAATGTAAAACTCAAAAACTACAAAACTCCTGATAAATTAAATAAGAGAAAGTATAGATGACTTTGGGCTTAGCAGTGACTTTTTAGACCCAATGGCAAAGCCCCAATCCATGAAAGATATAATTGATAAACTGGACTTTATTAAAATTAAAATCTTCGAGGCACCTGGATAGCTCACATTAAGCGTCTGCTTTCGGCTCAGGTCATGATCCTGGAGTCCCAGGATCGAGCCCCATGGGTGGGCTCCCTGCCCATCAGGAGGCCTGCTTCACCCTCTCTCACTCCCCCTGCTTGTTTTCCCTCTCTAGCTGTGTTTCTCTCTGTCAAATAAATAAATAAAATTTTAAAAAGTTAAATTATTCTTCTCTGTGAAAGATACTGTCGAGAAAAATGAAAAGACAAACCACAAACAGAGAAAATATTTGGATATCTGATAAAGGACTATTATATAAAATATACAAAACACTCTTAAAACTGTAAAATGAGGAAATAACCATTTCATTAAAAGTGGGCAAAAGACCCTGATACCTCACCAAAGAAAATATACAGATGGCATATAAACATATGAAAAGATGTCCTACATCCTATATCATCTCGGAAATACAAGTTAAAACAATGAACTACCACTACATGCCTATTAGAATGGCCAAGTTCCAGAATACTGACAACACTAAACACTGGCAAGGATGTGGAGCAGTAGTAACTCTCTTGCATTGCTGATAGAAATGCAAAATGGCACAGCTAATTTGAAAGACATTTTAGAGGTTGTTCAAAAAACAAAAAACAAAACATTCGCTTGCCATAGAATCCAGCAGTCATGCTCCTTCATATCTACCCAAAGGAGTTGAGAGCTTACGTCCACAGAAAACCCTGCACAGGGATGTTTATAGCAGTTATATTCAAAATTGCCCAAACTTGGAGGCGACCAGGATGTCCCTCGGTAGGTGAAGGGATAAATAAACTATGGTACATTCAGACAGTGGAATATTATTCAGTGCTAAAAAAAGAAATGAGCTATCAAGCCATGAAAGGACATGGGGGAATGTTAAATGCATATTACTAAGTGAAAGACAGTTTGAAAAGGGTCCATACTGTATGATTCCAACAATATGAATTTCTAGAAAAGACAGAATACAATGTAGACAATAAAATGTTTAGTGGTTTCCTAGGGTGAGAAGGGAATGAATAATGACTGAATATGTGGAGCACAGAAGATCTTTAGGGCAGTGAAACAACTCTGTATGCTACTATAATGGTGGATAGCCTTTTATGTATCTCCAAACCCATAGAATGTGCAACACCAAGAGTGAGCCCTAATGTAGACTATGGACTTTAGGTGGTCATGATGTGTGAATCTAGGTTGATCAGTTGTAACAAATGCACCACTCTGGTGCAAGACGTTGATTGTGGGAGAGGCTATGATGTGTGGGGATGCACAGTATATGGGAAATTTCTGTACCTTATCAATACTGCTGTAAGCCTAAAACTACTCTAAAACTTAAGTCTATGAAAATTTTTAAAAAATGATTCAGGCAGTCCTGTGACTCTCTGAATAGTGGGGGTGGTAGATTTCAAGGTCAATATTTGCTTCCATTTACTAGAATGGGGAATTTTACTTTTGGCTGTAGGAGTTGTGGGGGAATCAAGCACTATGAGATGGCAGAAAATGAGAAGGAGGGACCACAGAACTTCTGTTGCCCACTTGGGCCCCCTCACCATTTCTTTTGGTTCTAGTGCAGAGAGGAATAAGGGGTATATACATTGTGCCATTTTGGTCTTTTCAGATTTCCTCCCTCCATTCCTTTCCTTTCTTGTGACAGCTTGAGGAGGGGGAATCGTTGAAAGAGGCTTTAAGACATCCACAGTGTAGCACCTCCTGCAAAGAAGGACCTCAAAATTTCGAGCTTTCTTTCTCTTATTCCTCTGCCTCAGTTCATGCCCTACCTAGCAGAGCTTCCTGTTAAGTTTTCTGCCTCTTCATTCTCAGGCTGTTGTGGAGAGAGATTGCAACAAAGTATGATGCATCTAAACTGAAATACAGTTTCCTTTGGTGAACTCTCTGAGTGTCCAAATTTTTCTCTACCCATCTTCCTGTATCCGTATATTTTACAGATTATTTTCTTGAGGGAGTTCGCAATCTACCCTCTTTTCCAGCAATCAACACTGTTTATTCAGTGCAGATTTATTAATTAGCTACTCTGTGCCATATATCATTCTGGATGATGAGAATACAAAGATTAATAAATTGGATCCTTGCCAATGGGGAGTTGGATCTTATGAAAGATTAAATAAATTCCTTCCCTATATTGCTTTTGGAAGCCGGAATTTATTTTTCACAATTGGCATGACCAAACTCTTAGTGTTCTACCTTCTATTATAATTTTTTACACCCCCCCACCCAAACTGTATATAACAATGGGAATTCTGAAAATGTCCCGGAAGGTCTCAGAACAATTTTTCTTTCCAAAACAAGACCATGGGCACTTCAACTACAGAGTAATCTAAAATCCAAATTTTGGAGCCCCAGAATTTTAATTATTACAAACTTAAATGTATTTCTCTCCCAATATTGTCCTTATAAAACCTCTTGGTACTTTTGCTTCCAAAATGTTGTCAGTTTAATTATGAACTCAATTGAAATATTAGAGGCATAGCCTTTCATGTGTTAGAGATTCAGTTTGCAATAGTGAATTTAAAGAAACATGGTTCTGTAAATCCAAGGAAAAGTCATGAATCGCTGTTAATTTAATTTGCAACACATGCATGATATAACAATACTCTTAATAATATTAGCTGCTATGCTTGTGCTTTATACCAGATACCATCCTGGGTGTCTGTTATCCCGTTTAATTATCACAGCAAGCCTGCAAGACAACCAAGTTTTACAGATTGAATAGCTGTGAAGGAAATTTGTTCAAGCAGTGTCATTTTTCACAGGAAAAGTTATTTTATTCTGCACTGTCTCTTCTATAATGATGATCATATTATTGATACTAATCTGCTATATCTGAGGTAGTGGGAAATTTTATGAAATAGATGGAAAAATTGTATTTGGATACAAATAGATGGTTTTTGTTTTGTTTGTTTTCATTTTCATGGCATGTGCAATAGTTACTGAGGAATTTATGGAGTCCCCAGCCATCTATAAGAAAACAAATGCTCGATAGAATACTCTGTTTCTTTCATTGAATTACATAACAAGATCTAGCAGTTGCTCTAAATCTGAGCAATATTTAAAACCATCTTTAAGAACTGTAATGTGATCTTCAATATTTATTCTCTTGGTGACAAAGTCACAGCCATTCCTAATATCGCTGGCCTCCATTCATAATGGAAAGAAAGGTGGAGGGGCGCCTGGGTGGCTCTCATTGAAGCATCTGCCTCCTGCTCAGGTCATGGTCCCAGGGTCCTGGGATCGAGCCCCGCATCAGGCTCCCTGCTCGGCAAGAAGTCTGCTCTCCCTCTCTCACTTTCTCTGCTTGTGTTCCCTTTCGCTGTGTTTTTCTCTGTCAAATAAATAAATAGAATTTTAAAAAAAAGAAGGGTGGAATTTCAGTTAAAGTTTAGTGAAAACAGAGAAATGTTCCTATCTAAGTTTATAAACACATGCTATAAGAACACCTGCTCTAACAGAAGTCATTGCATTGAGATTGCATGAAGGAAGAGCTGGGAAAGAAGACAACCTTGGAGCCCATTGAGGGTGGTCTGGAGGCCTAGATGAACTTTCTCAGGGGAACGCAGACACATGGTAGCTTAATGACATTGAGGTCATCCTTTTACAAATATAAGTTTTTCCACCTGGGAATAAAATCTTTGCTTTTTTAAACTTTTTTTTTTTGGGGGGGGGGTTACTGTTCCTGAGATACTTCTGGAATTCTTACCTTTGTCTTTCTAATTTCCAGGAGGGTATTATAATGCACTTTGAAAACGTATATATGTATCTATTGATTCATACTATCAATATAAATTAGAAATATTACACTGAACAATATAAATTCATTTTCATGAGGTTTGAAATTAGAGATTTTTAAAAATTTAACCTTATATCCACACTTATATCTGGAAATAGATGACATAACAAATAATTTAACATTTCCCATACCTTTCCTATAAGTTCTCAGTCATGCAATTAACCTGCTGAGCAGCAGTGTTACTGGTGAAACTGAAATTTGCAACCGCGTATTTTTGTTGAAGACACAATTTCCGCTACGCTTGCTAGACACTCATTGTAAACTTGCCATCTGTACATTTTGATGCCTGTGATTTAATGTTTTTTACTTAACATTTCACAGTGGCATTATTTATTTTAGTTGTATTGGGAAGGTTTAGGGGTGCCTGACTGGCTCAGTTGGTGAAGCGTGTGACTCTTGATCTTAGGGCTATGAGTTTGAGCCCCGTATTGGGTGTAGAGATTACTTAAAAATAAAATCTTTAAAAAAAACGTTTAAATTGCAGTCCCTTTTCCAGTTCAAGTTTTCCAACATGCATCTTTTCTGTACGCCAGACATATTTCTTGCAGTGGTTTGTCTCTGATGATGTCTTAAGGCATCTTCTTTCACCACTGATAGACTTTATTTGTATAGTAAATGCTTATGCCCGGGCCTCTTGCAGTTTATTATTTTGCCATTCTCAACATGAAGCTTATATCCTGTGGTCTATGGTGGCTGTTACTCTAGGCGACATTCATCTCCTAGGGATACCGTAATAAATTACCATAAACTAGGTGGCTTAAACAACGAAAATTTACCTTCTCACAGTCCCAGAGGCTGGGGAAGAATCCTTCTTGCCTTTTTCTAGCTTCATTGTCATTCCTTGGCTTGCAGTCCTGTCCACTCCAGTCCCTGCCTCAGTTGTAACATGCCTTCTTCCTGTGTCTCTATCCAAATTTCTCTCTTTATAACAACACCAGTCATTGGAATAGGCTCACCCAACCCAGTGTGACCTCAATTTAACTTTATTGCATCTGTAAAGGACCTATTTCTAAAGAAAGTCACAGTCACGGGGGTTCGAACTTAAATGGTTCTTTTGTTCAATTCAAAAAAAAATTTCCTGAGGCAAGTTTCACACAATATAAAATTAACCATTTTAAAGTGTATAATTTAGCAGCATTTGGTACATTAATGATGCGTAACCACCACCTCTATCTCATTCAAAAACATTTCCATTACTTCAAAGTAAAACCCCTTACCTATTAAGCAGTTTCCTCCAAATCCCTCTTACTCAGCCCCAGGCAACCACCAATCTGCTCTCTGTGGCTATGGGTATATCTATTCTGGATATTTCACATAAATGGGATCATACCGCATGTGATTTTTTTGCACTTGCATATGTCTTGTAACCTTACCTGTACGTTTCCAGTGAGTGAGAACTTACCATGTGCAGTAGCTTACCCTGTTCATTGTGGAGTATTAGGCTTTAGCTTGCGTCAGACTGAGCCAGATTTATTTTCCCCCTTTCCCTTTTTCTTTCAAGGAATATTCCCACCATCCCAATCAGAAAGTAGGACATGGTCTTGGATTAAGGACTCTTTGCACTGGGAGGAGATATTAAGTGTTTTCAGATGTCATATGCTCTGTCTTCCATTCCCTCCTCACCCTCCGTCTTCTCTCATTGTCCCTCCTCTGGTTTTCTGTTTGATCAAATTTCTGTTTATTCCTTGTGATAATTAGTTCTGAGTTTTAATGGTCCTTTTGCTTTTCCTCTTCAACACTCCTCTCAGCAGGGAATTGAGAACCATAGCAAATTCTAGCAGGTTTTCTGGACTATAGTTAGAGGAGGAGGGGTTCACAGGCGGGCCTTATGAAATGATCGAACTCTCTGCATCTTTGTCCATGTTGGCTCATGAATTCTCCCTATCGGCCACACTCTGAATTGAATGTAGGTTGTGAAATTTCTCAGGATTATGTTTATTCTCCTCTTTCTCTGGAATGTTTCTGTGGAGGGGAAATTGAACTTGTGTGGACCTTCACTAAACTGAGTAGAACAGATAATTAAACACACACACACACACACACGCACACACACACACATTTGTGGAGGTGCCTGGGTGGCTCAGTCAGTTAAGCATCTGCTGCTTTGGGCTCAAGTCATGATCCCACAGTCTGGGGATTGGGCTCCCTGCTTGGTGGGAAGTCTGCTTCTTCCTTTCCCTCTTCCCCTGCCTCCCACTTTATGCATGTGCCATTCTCTCTCTCTCTCTCTCTCTCTCTCTCTGTCTCTCTCTCTCTCTCTCTTATCTCTCTATCTCTCTCTCTATCTCTCTCTCTCTCATGTACTCTCTCTCCCTCAAATGAATAAATTCTTAAGACAAACAAAAAAAAATTGTGTTTTCTTTTGAGTTGTCCTCATACCCTTCCTTTGTTTGACTACTCCTTAGTCATATGGCCACATTGTGGAAGGGGCAGACTGAATCTAAGTAACTTTCCACTAGTAAGGAAGAAAAGATGATGAACAGATTGAGTAGATGATAAACAGTGCCTACCGGGACCTAAAACTAACAGGTTCTTATCCTTTCATTAAGTGATCTTCATGGCTTCCCGATAGCATCTGCATTTTCGTAATCATATCTTTAATCTTCTCTTTGTGAAAGATTTGTAGAAAGATACATTCTTTTTTCACTTATCAGATAAGAAAGATTAAAGTAAAGAAGAAAGAGAATACTCAGTACTAGCTAGGATAGGGAAAGGGGGGAAAAAGGCAATATAGTCAGGCAGAGCTGCTGGGAATATAGATTAATACAAAACTTTCCAGAAGTATATTTGGCAACATGTATCAAAAAACTTTGAAAATGTGCATACTCTTTGAATTAAACATTTCATTTGCAGACATTTGTCTTAAGGGAATAATTGAGCATGTGTGCAAAAAATGTGCAAGCATGGGTCATTATAGTATTTTACTTAATACTAAAGAATGTGAAGCTAATAATCAGGGTGAGTTAAAGACATACACATCTACAGTGTGATTTTATACAACATTAAACAAGATGATATAGACACTAAAGTTATTTGCCATTTGTTGAGCATTATGTGATTTGCATATTTTAATAATTCCATGAGCTTTGTGAGGAGGCAATGTTATCACCTCCATCTCAGAAATGAAGATACAGAAGATTAAAGATACTCGCCCAGAGTCATACAGATAGTTAAGTGACAAAAAGAAGATTTGAGTAAAGATTTAAATCCTATAGTCTTGGGGCACTTGGGTGGCTCAGTCAGTTAATAAGCTAGCTCTTGATTTCAGCTCGGGTCCTGATCTCAGGGTCCTGGGATCTAGCCCTGCATGGGGCTCTGTACTCAGCAAGGAGTCACCTCAAGAATTCCTTTTCTCCCTCTGCCCCTCCTCCCCCTCACATGTGCATGTGTGCATGCTCTCATTCTAAAATAAATTCAAAATATGGGCACCTGGGTGGGTCACTGGGTTAAAGCCTCTGCCTTCGGCTCAGGTCATGATCTCAGGGTCCTGGGATGGAGGCCTGCATCGGGCTCTCTGATAGGCAGGGAGCCTGCTTCCTCCTCCTCTCTCTCTGCATGCCTCTCTGCCTGCCTCTCCACCTACTTGTGATATCTCTCTCTGTCAAATGAATAAATAAAATCTTAAAAAAATAAAATAAATTAAAAATAAAATTAAAAATTAAAAACTCCAATCCTGTGGTCTTAAAAACTTTCATTGAGGAATAATTGCCATACAATAATTGATAATAACAATTGACAATACAATAATAATATAAAACATGTATTGCAATCATATAATTTTGTGAGTTATGACTTATTTATAAACCTATAAAATGATCACCACTATCAAGAGAGTGAACACAGTAATCATGTATAAAAGTTTCCTTTTAGTAATATGGAGGACAGTAGGAGAAGGAAAGGAAATGGGAAGTGGGGTAAATCAGGGAGGGAGATGAAACATGAGAGACTTTGGACTCAGAAACAAACTGAGGGTCTTGGAGCGGAGAGGGTGGGGGGATGGGTGAGCCTGGTGGTGGGTACTGAGGGCAGGCATTGCATGGAGCACTGGGAGTGGGGCATAAACAATGAATCTTGGAACACTGAAAAAATAAAATAAAATAAATTTTTAAAAAATCCAATCTAAAGAAAAAAAGTTTTATCATTTTGTGATTCTTCTTTCTTGCCCCTCCTGTCCTTTGTATCTCTGATGAATTTCTTTTGCCCCTTAGTCAGAAATATCAGGCTATATATGTATGGGTCTGTTTCTGGAATCTGTCTTCTGTTCCATTAACTTATTTTTCTATATTTACACCAATACTATCTTGAAACATGTACCTTTATACCATTTGAAACCAGATAATGGCAGTCTTTCCACTTTATTCTTCTTTCTCAAAGTAGTCTTGTCTATACTGGATCCTTTACATTTCTACATAAATTATAGAGACAACTTGTTAATTTCTATAGTAAAGCCTGCTGGACTTGAATGTGATCACATTGGATCTATAATCAATATGGGAGGAAATGACATGTTAACAGTATTGGATCATTCCATCCATGCATTTGTTTAGGTCTCTCTCCATTTTCTTTAATAAATCCCAGCAAGCAATGTAGTTTGGTGTATAGGATTTTCACATCTTTGTCAATCAGATTTATCTTTAGGCATTTTCATTATTTTGATGCTTTGGGCAATAGTACTGTATTTTAAAATTCAGTTTCCAATTATTCTTAATTGATATATAGAAATATAATTGATTGAAGGCACCTGGGTGACTCAGTCATTTAAGTGTCTGCCTTTGGCGCAGGTCACGATCCCGGAGTCCTGGGATGGAGCCCTGCATTGGGTTCCCTGCTTGGCGAAAAGTCTGCTTCTCCCTCTCTAACACCTCTGCTTGTGTTCCCTCTCTCGCTGTTTGTTTCTGTCAAATAAATAAAAATAAAAATCTTAAAAAATATATAAAAAAGGAAATATAACTGGTTTTTGTATATTCACATTTTATTCTGCAACTTTGCTAAACTCACTTGTTCTGGTAGCTTTTTGGTGATTCCATTTTCTTTTTTTTTCTTTTAATATTTTTTTTATTTATGTATTAGAGAGCACAAGTGGTAGGGGAGGGGCAGAAGGAGGAGAAGCAGACTCCCTGCTGAATAGGGAGCCACATGTGGGGCTTGATCCTAGGACCTTGGGATCATGACCTGAGCCACCCAGGCACCCCTCCATTGGATTTTCTATATAGATGATCATGTTGTCTGTGAATCAAGATAGTTTTATTTCTTTTCCAAAATAAATGTCATTTATTTCTTTTTCTTGTCTTTCTGCCCTGGCTAGACTTGCCAGTACAATGTTGAATAGAAGTGGGGAGAGTGGAAATCCTTTTCCTGTTATAGTAATATTAGAGGGAAAGAATTCAGTCTTTCACTTTTCACTATAATTTTAGCTACACGTTTTTCATAGATGCCTTTATCAGGTTGGAAAAAGTTACTTTCTATTCTTAGTTTGCTGAGGGTTTTTATCATGAGTTTTGGATTTAGTCAAATATATCTTCTACCTTTGTTGATAATATGATTAAACATACAATTATGCTCTTTAAAATTTGTTAATATATATTGCATTGGTATTTGTTTTTTGTTTGTTTGTTTGCTTTTTTAAATATTTTATTTATTTATTTGACAGAGAGAAACACAGCTAGAGAGGGAACACAAGCAGGGGGAGTGAGAGAGGGAGAAGCAGGCTTCCCGCCGAGCAGGGAGCCCGATGTGGGACTCGATCCCGGGTCTCCGGGATCATGACCTGAGCTGAAGGCAGTCGCTTAACCAACTGAGCCACCCAGGTGTCCCCTGATGATATTTGTTAACCAAGCCTACATTCCTTGAAGAAACCCTAGTTGGTCATGATGTATTATCCACTTTATGTATTAATTCACTCTCTCTCTTACTCTGGTTGGTTTCACTTGTTATGGCTTCAAACACATAAGCCTTTCTAGCTTTCATGTCCAATCAGACATTAATCCCATCCAGTGAATTTGTATCTCAAATACTGTGGGTTTTTTCTCTTAAAAATTCTGTATGATCCTTTTGTGTCTTTTATGTTTGCACTTAACATTTTGAACACACAGAGTACAGTTACAGTAACTTTAAATGTCTTTGGCAAGCAACTCAAATGTTTGTGTAAGTTCTGAGTCAGTCTCCATACCTCAGGGTTGTTTGAATTTGAATTTTTCTTTAGTTAGGTTAAACATCATTTTAGATTGTTAGGGGTCAGTCTGTATCTTGTAAATTTTCATTCCATTTCTTTTCCCCCATTTTTCTATCAGATCTGGGGTTCTTTGTCCCATTATTTTTAAAGTTCTCATGTATTTTTAAATTTATTTATTTATTTATTTATTTATTTATTTATTTATTTATTTATTGAGAGAGGATGAGCAGGGGGGCAGGGAGGGAAGAGGAAGAAAGTAGGCTCTATGCCCTGTGCAGAGCCTGATGCAGGGCTTGATCACACAACCATGAGATCATGACTTAAGCCAAAATCAAGAGTCAGACACTTAACAGACTGAGCCACCCACGTGCCTCAAAGTCTTCATATATTTAATGATATTAGTCCTTTATCTGTGATATGTGTTAAATATTTTTCCAATTTTGTCAGTTTTCTCTGAGCTTATGGTATGTTTATTTGTACCTTTAAAAAATATCTTAAGTAGTATAATGTATCAGTATATCTTCAGTGAGTACACAACCAGTAACCTCCAGAAAGTGATCGACCCATTGGAAACCCAGAAAAGATCCACTAACAGAAAAGGATATCTGCCCAGGTGAAGACCACAAGCTTGCTGGAACTCCTATTGGAATTAGGAACGTATGATCTATGGCTAATCCCACCACCCATTTCCCCAAGGCCAAAATCGTGAGGAACCCTTTACATAATGAACTAAATGGATGGGAATTCTCCAGAAAAAGCTAGAGGCTTGTTATATAACCATTCATAAATATGAATTCCCCTGGTGCCTCTCCTCATAGGAATGAGTTAAGCTCCATTTGTCCTGGAGGCCACAGGAGGAGGAAGGGAGGTAGATGTTAACAGTGCCAGCAGTAAAATAAGGTGAGACAGTCTCTGTTGGCTGAGGACTCATATTAAGAAGTGCTTTTCACAAAAGGCACACATGCCTCTGCCTAAGACAGTCCCCTCTCTGAGTTTACTCCTACGTCTTAAATTACAGTTTTCTGCAGGAAAACACCCAGCCCAACTTCCAGCATGTACACATTTGCCCCTCCTTGCCTACAGTGGTAAAATCTGAGTCTGAGTATTACACCTACTGAGATAAACTCAGTCCCTTAAATTTGAAACAAGATGAGGATAGCCAGTAGAGCAATTTATTCACTGAAACCTTGGCAGCCTAAAGACAGTGATTTTGGTCTGGAAATAGACACCTGAGGAGAGGGACACCTGGGTGGCTCAGTCGGTTAAGCATCTGACTCTTGGTTTCAGCTCAGGTCATGATCTCAGGTGGTGAGATCGAGCCCCACATTGGGCTCCGTGCTCAGCACAGAGTCTGCTTGAGATTCTCTCTCTCTCTCTGACCCTCCTGCTCCTGCTCTGTCTCTAAGATAAATAAATCTTTTAAGAAAATAAAAGAAAGAAAACTGAGGGGATCCATGTAGACAGTAGGAAAAGGATATGGGATGGAAAAATTCCCTGGTGGTAGCCAATAACTGAAAGGTCTTCAAGGTGCATAAAAGGAATTTGTAGAAGGGAAGTGGAGTGACTAACATCTCCATGGACACTTAAATATGGCCACCTTGCCTTGGAAGAATTTTAGGGTTAGACATCCAAAATACTAGGTAATGGTAAAGGGTGGAAGACAACAGAATGAGCCATGGAATGGGGGTGGCTCTGGGGAAGGGCATGAAGAAAATATCCTCTCCCTGCCACGTGTGCCACCAGAATTGAACCAGGAGAGATACAAAAAGGTGGCAAGTCACTTTGGCATGAATCTTTAATGGGTGCTGAAGAAATACCTCCATCCAACTGGAACATCTTGGCCTCTCCCATGCCTCAAACCTTTTCATCATGGAGCCACTCCAGGGCTACCATTCACTAGAGCAGTGACTTGATGACCAAAGGATAAAGGTGCGGATCATGTTTGATTTGGGAGAGGTGAATACAGGGAGGATAGGAGCCCTGGAGTAGACCATTGTTAGACTTAAGCATGGATGAGAACCTAGCACAGATATTGAGCAACAGAAGACAAGCAGGAAACAGCCAACTACTAGCATGGAACAACTAATGAAAAGGGGGGAACTAGCAACCCCAAGAGAAGAAAGGCAGGAGAGGATGACGATGACAATCTCTCAAAGCAAATGCAGGAACAATGCCAAAGTCAGATAACCCAACTTATACTCCTCCTCTTCTTCCTCATCAGCCCCTGCAACACTGCAACACCTCTACCCTGCCCTTGCTTCACACAGATCCCTCCTCAGCCTGCACACCTTCTTCAGAAGCCCCCTTTCCACCCAGTCTCCATCCTCCTCCCCCAAACCAGTTGCCTCTATACCTGTCCTGTTCCCTTCCAAGTGCACAAGACTGCCAGGAGTGTAGAGGTGCCCCTGGTAAGCACATGTGTGTGGCCAAAAGATCCTCTGAAACCTCAATCACCTTCAATAAAGCACACGAGAAAAACAAGACCAACAGCATTTGTCTGTTATTAGCAGCTGATGAAGAGAGTGAATCGAAATAAGAGACCACAGCTTCAGCTGAAGCGGAACCAAGAGACCCAGGGGAATTCTGCCAAGCCAAGTAATGCACTGTGTATAGAGAGGCCTGACGACCTCTGATCATCTGCAGGGTCTCCAGAGGAGCGTGTGGGGAAATGGCCAACCACATAGAGACCAAATGTCACACCAACAGGGTACTCAGACTGTAATAATTAGAATAAAATCAACAAGATATGAAAAGATGTGTTTCTGTGAGTTCTCTGATGGTGAGGAGAGACAGAAGGGAGAAAGCAAGTATGTCAGGAGGGAGGGACCACGGGGTCCTGCTAGGCCAGGGGCCAGACCTGTGGGTCCACAGTCAGGCAGAGACCAGGGCATAAGGATGAGGAGAGAACAGAGTACTGAAGACCAGTGTTAATTCCCGTGGCAGGAAGAAAATGACATGGAGAGTGGTGTGTGTGTGTGTGTGTGTGTGTATGAGAGAGAGAGAGAGAGAGAGAGAGAGAGAGAGAGAGAGATGTGAGAGGAGGGGTGTTGGTCCAGATGGGTTGAGATGTGATGGGGTGGCAATGGCATACCTCCCCAAAAGGCAAACATATCACCTCCAGGCCACGTAGCTCCTGGTGTTTGTTGCATGACATCCTATGCTATAAGAATCTAAACAGACTTAGATCAAAAACTTATCCTACAGAAAATCACCAACGGCATCCCTATGATGTGGTTTGGAGTGTTGGGGTTTGGAGCCCAGGGCCAAGAAAGAGTTCTTGGTACAGGGGCACCTGGGTGGCTCAGTTAGTTAATCATCTGCTTTCTGCTCAAGTCATGATGCCGAGGGTCCTGGGATGGAGCTCCCCATCAGGCTCTCTGCCGAGTAAGATGCCTGCTTCTCCCTCTGCCTTCCTTGACTTATGCTGTCTCGTTGTCAAATGATTAAATGGAATCTTTAAAAAATAAATAAATGTTTATTTATTTATTTATTTTTGTTGTTGCAAAAGGTGGTTTTATTAAAGCACAGGGGCAAGACCTGTGGGCAGGAGGAGCTGCACTGGGGTTGTGAGGAGTGACTGACTATACAAGATTTCTACCCTATGGAGGGCTCCAGGAATTGAGTCTATAGGTTTCTGAAGATTGCTTTTTTCCTTGTAAATCCTTAGGCCAGTTGGAAACTCATAGAGACTCCAGCCTGTCAGTTAACCATTTGTTTTTCCCTTTCCTTTGTTCTAGGGCAGCCAGGAGGGCCTGAGGAATGTCACACATAAAACCCTTAAGGGGAGTGGGGGTGAGGGGTGTTACCTTGTGCTTTGCCTTCAGCTTGCCTTCTGCTCCCTCATCCCCTAAACACTAAAATAATGGCATTTGCAGGTCATAATTACCAACACTTATTAAGGTACTTTCTTAGTAAGAAACTTGGGGTAGAACAGTAGCCTCCTAAGGGTCCCTGCAAGGAGGAGCATTGTCTAATAAGAATCATATAAAAAAAAAAAAAAAAGAATCATATAATGAGAGTAAAACCAAGTACCAACCAGTCCTGTTTTTATTATCTCCTCCATATTCCAGGATTTCTACTAGTAAATACTACCTCCCCACATCTTTCTTGGGATGGTAGTGGAGGGGTTTTAACATCAAGTGTAGAGGAGTGAGTTAATCACATTCCTTGAGTTAATTGTTCAGGTCTCTGTGCTGTGTACTTTATTTCCACTCCTTAGCCCTCTTTCCTCTTTCCTCAGTCATTCTAAGGAATTTTATGCATATCCTTTCCTAGAAAGGATTTCTGGTGATTCTTTTAACTTTTTTTTTTTTTTTAACTGGGTAACAGCTAAGTGATTAATTTCTCTCCATATCTCTGGGACAGCAGGAGAATTTTAGTTGCTGGGTGAAGGACAAAACTAACACATTTGTTTTTCTGGATTTGAAGTAGAAAAATAGTGGCTTGCCCTGACTGACCCTAGTCCTCTGCTGTGTATTTACTCCTCTCTTTTCCTTTATTTCCACCCCCTGGCCCCATTCCCCTTTTCCTTAGTCATTCTAATGAATTTTATGCATATCCTTTATTTTGCCTGAGGAATAATAGAATGCATATTGTGGTTTTGGGCATGCATCTGAAATTTATGTATCTGTTATATATTGTTGTTTCTTACTATTTCACTCAGCATATATCCTGTCTGTTTCTTTCCCTTGTAATTGAATATTTCAGAAACCATTTTTTTTTAGCTATGTAAACTTTAGAAAGATATTTGAGTTTTTAATATTACACAAAATATTTTTACTCGGTTAATTAAATATATTTTAATTGCTTACCAAATGATATTCTAGTTTAATTGAAATTCAACTTAATGTCTTGATAATACCAATGAAATAATTAAACATTTCTTAAAATGATAATGGATTAAGGTAGTATAATCATATATGACTTTTATATTTGACTTAATTAGTTTGGAATGAGATTTATCTGCTGAATAATTATTATGTTTCAACTAACACTTACTGAAAAAAATACAATTGAGCTTGAGGCAGTTATTGGGTCTGATTAGTCAGAATAATATCTGGGGATCCTTTTAGATTTTGTGGCAGGGTCATAGCTAATTGATTAATTTCTCTCCCTGTCTCTGAAACATCAGGAGAATTTAGTTTCTAACGAAAGGACAAAGCTAATACATTAACTTTTCTGGATTTGAGATAGAAGAATTGTGGTTTGCCTTTACTAATCCTAGTTCCGTTTGTAAACGGATTGAATAAAGAACCTGCCTTGGGGCTCCGGGTGAGGAAGACCAGAGTGCAGCATTTCTGTCATAGTGGTCCCGTTGCTTCTCTGTTTCCTTCTCTGTTTCCGGTGGACACTGCCCATAGTGTGAACTGTAGGTGAGTCAGAGAGTTAGAAGACTGAGCTTTGTCCTGCCAAGAGGGTGCAAGGATGGGGTTTTTGTTTTGTTTTGTTTGAACATCAGTTATAAGTAATTTATAGGTGATAAAGTGTTTTAAGTTTTCGTCTGGTTTCTGGGCGGGCAGAATCACCTCAGAAAATAAGTAAATGATAACAGCAGAAACACTCCTCTGCCCCCTTCCCCTCCCCCCCGCCCTGTCACGCATGCTTCCCTAAATATGTGGCAGAAAGGAAGGTATGTATCCTATGTGTGAGAGAAAGTCCTCATCTCTGAATGTAGTGTTCTGAGAATGGAGTAGACTTGATATGACCAAGCAGCTTGATTATATGCTTACAGAAGTTGGAAATAAATCTATCATGGCTATAATCACTTGCTAGTTTGCATTCTCTATATGTTTGGATTTTTGTAACATAGTTTTTTGTAAAGCAAAGCACTTTTTACACTCCATCAAGAGGGGAAAAAAAACCCATATAAAAACACATACTACTGAGCAGAGTCTGTTAGCATCTGAATTCCCAAGCATTTGCTTTAGGTAGCATATGTTACATTTCTATCACACACACAACACACACACACACACACACACACACACACACACGCACGCGTGCGCGGATTTAACCTTTGATAGCTAGTGCAAATATTGAAATACCTGTGTCCAAGTAGATAAACCATAACAAAACACTTGTCACACTAGAGACCCTACATATTTGTTAAATTAAAAGAGGTCCCTGACTTCTCTAAACCCTTCACTCAGGATTACTAGAGAAATTGTAGCTCTTTGAGAATCCCTGTTACCCCAAGTTTGACATGAGAGACTATTAATGCATCTGTACTTTGGTGCAAATTAATTTATCATATAAGTGTGTTAGGGATGTAAGAAACCTCTGAGATCATCTAACTCACCACTTTCATTTAACACATAAGGAAACTGAAGCCCCAGAAAGGATGGTGCTTACCCTGGGTCACACAGCGAACTAGAATCAAGTCCCTGGAGTAAATAGGTGTCCATAGAGTAGGTCTCTACAGAGAACTGGCCTAGTTCTACCCAAGCTGACTCAAGATGTTCTTAAGCTTTCCTGATCACTTGTGGAAAACTTCAGATGAGCTTTTTGGTTAAAAGCAGATAAAGAAGTTCATTGATTGCATATAGCCCTTTGAAAACAAATTTAGTCAATTCCAGAATGGTGGGAGCAGGTAGATTCTAATTTAGCAGACACATTTTAAGAAGAGAAACATTGTAAAAACCAGAAAGTAGCGGAAGCACCATTCTTCAGAATCAGTTATTTATACATTAAAGGCATCACCAAATTTCTCCTGTAGGGTGTGTGTTATTCTATAGAGATCAGGAGCACCTTTAGTCTCTGTGTGTGTGTGTGTGTGTGTGTGTGTGTGTGTGTGTGTAGAGACAGAGAGGGGGAGAAAGAGAAAGTATTATAAAACAACTTCAGTTGGTATTAAAACCTAGACACAGTTAAATATTTTTCTTTTTTTTTTAAGATTTTATTTACTTACTTGACAGAGAGAGAGAGAGACGTGGCGAGAGAGGGAATACAAGGGGGAGGGGAGTGGGAGAGGGAGAAGCAGGCTTCCTGCTGAGGACCCTGGGACCATGACCTGAGCCAAAGGCAGACGCTTAACAACTGAGCCACCCTAGGCGCCGCCTAGACCCAGTTAAATTCTAAAAATTATATGTTCCTGGCATTCAAATTTGTGCCAATCAATTGAATCCATAGGTAGAACAAAAAGAAGACACGTTACCTCCATTAAAGACAAAGTCAATCCATTTCTTAGTCATTGTCTAGATGAAATAACCGGATAAATAAGATTATAACCTTACTTTTAGAAATATCTTATTTTTCTATTATAAAATTAATATATTCTCAATGAAGATTCAGAAAAGTCATAAAAATGAATATAATAAAGATAATTTATAATCCCATCACCTCGAACCATCCTCTATTCATGTTTTGGTCTTTGCAGACTTTACAAAATCTATAAATACACTCACAAGTGTACTTTTAATTTTAGAGAAAATCATCTCATAATGTACACATACTCTTTAGTAACCTGCTTTTTTTTTTTTTTTTTTTTTTGCATTTCAGTGTATCATAAGCACATTTCTCCGTAGTGATAGTGCATTGCATCATCACTTAATGAGGGCTCTACACTATCCTATAGAAGGGATATACTCTGGTTCAGCAGTCCTCCATTAAAGGATATTTGATTGTGATTTTTCGCTCTATAATAAACATTATGATAAAAGACATCTTTCATACATATGTGTGTAATCATCTCATTAGGAGATGAGTTTTTCCTTAGGGTAAATTTCTAGAAGTGGACTTTGTGGATCAAAGGGCCTCAGTTAAGGGCTTTGGAATCACATGAGTTTTCCCATCAGGTATTTTGTATCAGTTCAGATATATGATATTAATTTTTGCTCCAAGGAAAAGCAAAATGTATGACTATTATTGATTTCCCTATACCCTAGCCAACTCTAAGCATTGTTGTTTGAAACTCTCTCAGACTTCTAGGAAAAAGTTGTCATGGATATTCTCATAAGCATTTCTTTGAAACAAAGTTACCTGAATGCACTGGCCATTGCAGCCTCTCTTTTGGCCTTTGCCCGTTTTTCTATACCACATTTATCTTTTTTCTTGCCTGTCACTGATTGCATGCTTACTAGGTAGCAGACACTGGGCAAAATCGTTTACTATCTGATCTAAAACTTATCCAAACAGCAGTGCAATTTGTTCAAGCTCAGGTGAGTGGCAGACAGATGGTGCTAAACCAGGCCCATCTGCCTTGGAGGCACAAACATGTGGCATCATTTTGTAGCCAGCTCTTTTCCTCTCTGGCTTTTGGCTCAGGTGTCTTGCTTAGGAATGTCTTTCTTTTCTGTGAAACAGAAGAGAGCACCGTCTGATGGGAGTGAAAGGGAAGGTGAGGAAGAGGGGGCTTGGAGGCCCATGGAGGATGTTTGAAATGGCCACGGTGAATGGCTTCTTGGTGAAGCTGTTCCTCACCGTTGCTGCTCCCTGACAGTCCTGGTAGCTCTCATATTTAAAAATTCCCCCTTTCCATGTCAGGTTCCTTCCGACCTTAGCCCTGTCTTCCTCCTCACCTTTAGAGTGAAACGTCATAACATTTGAGCATCTTTTTGAACTTCCTCTCTTCCTGTTCACATCTCAACCCACTCCATTCGATCCACCCCTTTCCCCACATCTCAACTCACTCAACCCATGCCTTCATTTGTCTGAAAATATTCTTAATAGTTTCTTTAGTGACCACCAAATTCAAAACCCATTCATCAGCCCTTGCCTTCCATGGTTAACTACTTTCTTATTTCTAAAAATCTCCCAGGGTGCCTGGGTGGCACAGTCGCTTGAGCACCCAACTTTTGATTTCGGCTCAGGTTATGATGGTGAGGCCATTATGATAGAGGCCCGAGACTCAGTGTGGAGTCTGCTTAAGACTCTCTCCCTCTTCATCTGCTTCTCTACACATCTGCACTCCCTCTCTCTCTCTCTCTAAATAAATAAATCTAAAGAAATAAAATAAACAGAAAATTTTAAAATTCTCTCCTTCCGTGGATTGTGTGAATACACTCTCTCCTCTCCTGGTTTTCCTTGTACATGGCAGACTCTTCTTTGGTGGTCTGTCTTGTATGTTCTCTTCCTTGTTTTTACTGCCTGGCTGCTTATAGACACTGGCAATGATCAAATTAGCCATGTTCTCTCAAACTACGGGGCGACATTTCCAGCCCAGATCAGCCTCTGAACTTCAGGATACCAGCTGTCTCTACTGAAATGTTTTTCATATACCCTAATCCCAACATATTTAAAACAGAAATCATTTTCACCTTCAGATCTGTTCCTCTTCCATTTTCTCTCCTGACACATCCACCTAACTTTCCCGGGCAGAAACCTAGAATCAGTTTTGACTTATTCTTTTACCCACTCCTAACCCTTTAAAATCTAAAATTACATGCACTTCTTACTATCTCCTGTTACAGTAAGGCAGTCTCTTAACTGTTCTCTGTGCATTCAGCATTTCCTCTTTTTTTTTTGTTTTTTGTTTTTTGTTTTTTGTTTTTTGTCAGAGAGAAAGTGCACAAGCAGGGGGAGAGGCAGGCAGAGCAAGCAGAGGGAGAAGCAGGTTCCTTGCAGACCAAGGAGCCTGACACAGGAATCCTACCTAAGAGCACTGGGATCATGACCTGAGCTGAAGGCAGCCGCTTAATTGCTTAATTGACTGAGCCACCGAGGCATCCCCAGGCTTTTCTCTTTAAAGCTTTTAACATGCCGGCAAGAGTTAATGTTCTAAAATGAAAGTCTGGTCACGGCCCATTCTTTCTATGAAAAAGTCTAAGCCGCTTTAAGAAACAGCAGTTGTACCTCCAGAGACTCTATACAGATAAGAAATGCTTTTGCAGTTCAGGAGGGGGTTACAGTGATAATGTGCTCAGAATCAGGAGTTAGTGAGCTCATCTTAAAATTGCTTTTGCATAACACTCTGCAACACTTTGAGAAAAAGTCAACTTTCCATATCAAAGACTGGGAATATGGCTAATAATATATTGAAGAAAAGCCTCCCCTTCTTTTAAACCACTCCTTCTAACTGTCCCCCAAGTTATGGGCCCTACATGATCTGGCACCTCCTTACAATTCGTTTAACTTTTGCCCACCCCTGTCCCTGGTCAATTATTAATCTCCCTTTAAGCCAATCAATGAATGCTCACTATGTTCTAAAAAGTATGCTAGATATTGAGTACATGGCAATGAACAGAACATAATCTTGGACCTCATGGAGCTTCAGTATAGCAAAAGAGATAGCCATTAAATAATTTATTTTAGTGTTAACAACGTAGTTACTTGTAACAAGTGACTTTTGGAGCATGGTGAGATCTAGCCCAGGGTTTCTCAGCCTTGGCACTATTTTGGGTCAATTAACTCTTTCTGTGCCTTGAAGAATAGTTAATGGCATTACTGGCCACTACTTACTAGATGCCTGTAACACCCCCCACTCATGATCATAAGTTATCACTTATGATAACCAAAAATGTCTCCAGATGTTGCCACATACCCCTGGGGGATGGGGGAGGGTAAAAATCATTCCCAGTTGACAATCCCTATTCCAGACAGAGGTTACCATAAATTAATCCCCCTCTGTCCTTTCCCCCCAGCCCTCCCCTTCCCCCTGCTCGCACCCCTGCTCTCTCTCCCAAATAAATAAAATCTTAAAAAAAAAAAAGTTCAGACTTTTATTTGGCACAGAATAGCTGATCAAAATATGCTTGTTGAATTGATGACTGAATGAACTGAATGAAGGAGAGGTTTTATTAGCTAGGCCAAGAGGGACTAAAGTGGTCAGCCAGGATTGAATGGCAATAATTATACTAATTTCTTATGACCATTTTGATAAGATACCAAATGTCAACATATAAAAATCACCTCTCAAGCACTAGGAAAAGAGCTTAACGGTTATCCCTGACTCTCACTGGTACATAGGTAACGATCACCCCATCTATTTCCTTTTCTCAATTTCCAACTTGCATGTCTCCTTATTTCTCGTTAGTGTAAAAACCGGAAATAGTATACAAATTAGAAATTGGCTGATGTTTTCTAGTTTACAGACTATTTGGTGATCTAGAAAACTTTCTTTCCTCTCCTCTCCTTCTTTTCCTTCTTTCCTTTGTTCCTCCCTCCTTTCTTCTTTCTTTCTTTCTTTCTTTCTTTCTTTCTTTCTTTCTTTCTTTCTTTTTCTTCTTTCTTTCTCTTTTCTTTTCTTCTTTTTTTCTCTTTCTTTTCCTTCTTTCTCTTTTATTTTCTCTCTTTTCTTTTCTTTTCCTTTCTTTCTTCTCTATCCCCAGATACTTTCTCATAAAAGAACTGAGACAAGCTTGGTAGCACTGTGGGAGCTGGACCTTCCAATAATACCCCAGACCAGCAGAGCTGTGGAGATAAAACTCCCCACCTAGAGCCATAGGGTTAATGCTGCTGTCCCAGCAGGTCTAGAAGGCAAGACACCAAGCCAAAAAATATTATTCTCAAGACTTAAGATCTAATGGAATTTGCTTTGATAGGTTTTGGACTTGCTTGGGACCTATCATTCTTCTTTCTGAATACTCCCTTTTCTAAGGAAATGTCTATCCAGTGCCTGTTCTACCATTGTGTTCTTGAAGCACAAAACCTGTGTGGTTTCATGGGTTCACAGCAGGAAAGGAATTTTGTCTCAGGATGAATTGTTTCTTGAATCTCCCCCATATTTTATGTCGATGATGTTTGGATGAAACTTTGGACTTTAGACTTTATAGCTGGTCCTTGAACAAGTTAACAGTCTTTGGCCTGTTGGGATGGATTGAATGTATTTTGCATGTGGGAAGGATATGAATTTTGGGGAGCCAGGAACAGAATGCTGTGGACTGGAATGTGTGCCCCCAAATTCATATGTTGAAGCCATAGCCCCCAATGTGATGGTATATTTGGAGAAGTGATTAGTTTTAGATGAGATCATGAAAGTGGGATCCTAATACAGTAGGACTGGCGGCTCTTCCTGTCTCCTTCTCCCTCTCTCCCCGTCTGTGTACCCAGGAAAGGCCGTGTCAGCAAACACTTAGAAGGCAGCCCTCTGCGAATCAGGAAGACTTCTGTCACCTGAACCAAACCATGCTGGAACTTGATCTTGGACTTCTAGCCTCAAGAACTGTGAGAAAATATGTCTGTTTTTTGAAGTCTGTGGTATTCTGTTATGGCAGCCTGAGCTGACTAAGAAGGTTCACACTAAGGACACTGGTTTCATCTCAAAAGTTTGTTACAATCCCTAGTGATGCTTTCTAATCTAAGCCTTAATGTTTTTACCTCCAATTACCCAGTGGACTTTTGAAAATTCACTAGTGTCTTCTATGCAAGCTAGCTCCCCCTGCTTACAACCCTAATTCTGTCAGTGACACTACTATTCTCTCAGGTATCTGAGCTGGAATGTGTGGTTATGTTTGTTTTATCTCTCAGAAGCCCCCACAGGGAATTTTCCTCCATCAAATGTTTATAGTCTTTATGTACTGATAGACCTAGAGATCCAAGATATATTATTGTATTTCATCAATTCTAAGAGGCACCACCATTTCATATACCACTAAGGAAGTAAAAACACTGACAATTAAGCTGTAATGCAATATTAATTGTAAAATCCATCCCAATTACAAAGTTGTTTGAAATATGAAAAATTTGCATCATGGAATCAGTAAAATGATGCAAGTGGAAAAATCAAGGACACTACATTGTATAGAGCATGATACCTACATCAGTCAGATCCCAGCAAGGAATTGATGATCCACCAAATTAGGATAATGTGAAGAGGGTTTATTTATGAAGCAGTTAATTACCAAGATGTGGGTGAGTTACAGCATTGTCACAGCTGCTTCCCTCCTGGGGCCATATTGATGAGAGAAGGGAAGAGTTAGCAGGATTGGGAAGGGAACGAATCATGTGGGTTAGGTTGCAATGAGAGAAGTTTCTTCTGTGGAGGGACAGAGCAGAGGTAAATTGCCCTTGCAAGGAGGGAGCCCGGAGGTAACAGTTCCTCCCTCTCATCTTCTGCTACAGCCTCCCATTGGCTGAACCCTTTTGAAAGCCAGAGGAGAAGACAAGAGAACTTGTCTTATGATGTCATCCATACATTTCAGTTTGCCCCGGTAAAGAGCTGGGTGGTGGAGGCTGAAAAATAGATGTGTAGACACAAAAGGAGCTACCTTATAAAAATCTCATATGCATAGTGAAAAAAATATGCATTTATATGCAAATATACTTACATTTTCACTCTGGAGGAAAACAAAACTGTTAACAATGAACTGAATGGGAACATAGGATTTGGGGGACGAGGACTGGGAACTTTTATTCTTCATATAAACGCTTCTGGACTGTGTGAGGTTTTTATAATAAATGTTTATTTTTTTAAAGATGTTATTTATTTGAGTGAGAGAGAGAGCACATGAGTGCGGGGAGGAGAGCTAAGGGAGGGTTAGAAGCAGACTCCCTGCTGAGCAGGGAGCCTGATGCATGGCTCTATCCCAGGACCCCGAGATCATGACCTGAGCTGAAGGCAGACGCTGAACTGACTGAGCCACCCAGGAGACCCTTTATTGTTTTATAATTTAAAAAAAATGAATGAAAAGTAGCCCTGTAGTTATGCCTTTCTCTTCATTTCCATTGTCATAATCCTAGCCTAGAAGTTAATATCCTTATACCAGTTATAAATACTATCTCTATCTTACAGTTTTCTCTCGTTTCTTTGAGTGTGGTTGGTACACAATGTTACATCGGTTTCAAGTATTTAACATGGTGATTCAGCTTCTCCATGCATAATTCTGTGCTCACAACAAGTGTAGCTGTCATCTGTTACTACACGTTATTATAATATCAATGTCAATTATTTACTCAAATAATTATCAATTATTAATATCAATATCAATTGCAATATCAGACTGTATTGCCTGTGCTATGCCTGTCATTCTTGTGAGTTATTTATTCCATAACTGGAAGCTTCTATCTCCCCTTCACCTACACCCATTTTGCCCATCCTCTCACTCTCTTCCTCTCTGGTATCCATCAGTTCTCTGTATTTATAGGTCTGATTCTCCCTTTTATTTGTTGATTCCATATGTAAGTGAAATCATATATTTGTCTTTCTCTGTTCGACTTACCTCACTTAGCATAATAGTACCATCTAGATCCATCCATGTTGTTGCAAATGGCAAGAGCTCATCTTTCTTGTGGCTGAGTAATATTCCTGTGTGTGTGTGTGTGTATGTGTGTGTGTGCATGTGTGTGTGTGTGTATACACATTTTTATCCATTAATCTACTGATGGACTTCTGCGTTGCTTACATATCTTGGCTATTGTAAATAATGCTTCAGTAAACATAGTGCATATATCTTCTTGAATTTCTGTTTTCATTTTCCTTGCATAAATACGTATAGTTTTCTTTCTCTAATTGTATGGCTGCCAGAATTGGGTTTACTCATTCACTCATAACTAGAATGTTATTATTGAGCAACTAGTATATGCTGAGTATTATTCCAGAAGCAGAGGCTCCTCTGGTGAAGTAAAGGGAGACAAATTCTCCGCTTCATACAGTCCAGTTGGAAAGATGGATGCTATTTTTTTTCAAATCACATCAACAAATGTACAATTTTAACCTTGATGATACAAGGGAAACATTCGACAGGGAGTGATAATCAAGAAAATCTGGAGAATGAGTAGGGTTTCCTTAGGAAATTTGAGGAAAGAATATCTTTCTAAGTAGAGGGAATAGCATAGACAATACTCTGTGCTGTAAGTGCAGTTGGCATATTAAAATAAAAAAACAAGCAATCTGTGTGGCTTAAGCATTGACTTGACAAGGAGCTTGCTGAGAGTTCTGTGGATGATGTCATGAGGGGTCAGTCCATGTAGGCTATTATATTCACTTCTAAGGATTTTTCTATTTATCTCAAAATAAATGGAAATCCTTTGAAATATTTTTCTTAAACCCAATTTTCATTATATTTGTGATTCAGCATCAGCTCCCTAAATCTTACTAGATAACGTCTATACTTATACTTTCCAAGTATCTATAATCTGGCTTTATGCACATATGGAAATAGATGGCTCACCAGTCTCCCATAAGCCTTTATCTTCATTCAGTACATATTGAGAACCCCCTGTGTGACAGGCACTATTCTAGGCACTTAAGAAAAATCATTGAGCAAAATAATGATCTCTGCTCTCAAAAGAAAAAAGATCTCTGCTCTCATGGGGCTTGCACTGTAACCACACTTGAGTCAGTTTGATGTGCATACTGTTCAATAAAAATGTTACAGTTACCTATGCAATTTGAGAATGTGAAAGCCCCAAAATGACCTTAAAGGATTCTAGTTCTATTAGACAGGAATTTTGTTGTAGATAACTAAGTTCTGCTGTAGCTGGCTTATGAAAAGGGAGAAAGATTAATTATAAGAAAAATGAGGCAGGGCTCCTGGGTGGCTTAGAGAGTTGAGCCTCTGCCTTCGGCTCAGGTCATGATCTCGGGGTCCTGGGATCAAGGCCCGCATTGGGCTCTCTGCTTGACAGGGAGCCTGCTTCCTCCTCTCTCTACCAGCCTCTCTGCCAATTTGTGATCTCTCTCTCTCTGTCAAATAAATAAATAAAATAAAATAAAATAAAAAAGAAAAATGAGGCATCTTCTAGAACCTAGGAATAGTCTTTCTCTTCCTTTTGTCTTTGTTACATTGCTTGTCTGCTTGATTCCTTGGTGTTGATACAGACTAGCTCTTCTGTACACAGCAATTAGGGTTTATAGCTTCTTTATCAAGTTCTTGAGGGCAGGGGCGGTTTTTATTTTTGGTTCAGGTGACCAACCCTGGGACCAGAAATAGTGGTAAAAGAAGATGGGGTGATATTGTGGAAACATAGCTGCTCTCTCTTTAACTTTGTATCCTGGAGAAGGGAGCGAGGAGCAGGAAGAAAGGAAAGTCTTTGGAAAACAAGATTTGGGGAATGGTTCAGCAGGTACATATGTGTCTCCTGTACTAATATAGCCACTTGTTTAGATGTGAGGAAACAGGTCTGGAGAGGCACAGGAGTCATTAAAATGATAGAGTAGAGCCACGTGTTCTTTTCAGTCTTCCTCATTTTGTTCCTCTCTCCTGAAATTCCTTTTATAATATTCAGTATTACTTTAAGAGGTCTGTCCCTTCAACATTCTAGGATCTTCTTTACCTTCTCTGAAGTCTGGCATACCTTACATTTCGCATTATACAATTTTACACACTTAAAGTCATGTTATGTAGATTTATTTTCTAGATCTTTTGTTGACCATTCTCTTTGGTTACACTTGCTATCCCAGCTTGAACCTCCTCCACTTCTCTATAGTCTTATAACATGCTACAGTCTGCAAAAGTAAGACTGACTTTTATAGTATTCATTGGTTGCATTGTAGGTTGATTGCAAATGATACCCACTGGTGTACCTTCACTTTACTGGTAATGTGTACATAATATTACAAAACACATAGTTTCAGTGAATTTGTGTGGACAGCACAACTATTTTTAGAGTCAGATCCTTTTGGTTCCAGTCTCTTGCCTGTGTGATTTTGAGCAAGTTACTTACCTCTCTATCATTTCCTATTGCAAAGGATTGTTTGCAGAGACTGAGAAAATACCTTCATGTATTCCTTCCTTTAACAAATACATAAATGCCAGCTATGCACCGGGTACTCTCTAAAGTCCCAAGGATGAGGCAATAAATAAAAACATGCAGAAGTTCCTGATTAAATGTTCCTTTCATGTAACTTTGTCCAGAATGCAATCTCAACAAGCAAAGCTTTCTTATTCCCCTCTAGAAAGATCATCTGTAGCTACATTATCTTATTTCTTAATATTTTTAAAGAATAGAGCCTTTAAAAACCTAAGAGTCTTGTCTTTTTTTCTGATCTTGATCACCTTTTCTTTGTATTTCATGCATATAGAGTAAACTCACACTCATAAGATATCATCTAAGTGTCCTACATCTTCCCACTTATTTCTGCATTTATTTTCTTAAAATTAACTTTGATCTCATAAATGGTATATCTTTGTTGAAGAAATTTTAAAATGCAGAGGAAATCAAAAAAGAAAATAAAAATTTTGCTGTTGTTTCACTATGAAGACCTACTCTATTGAGGTGCTACTCCTGGTATTTGGTGTATTTTTTTCGTCATCCTTTGAATTGCATTCATATTGGGCCCCATATTAACACTATTTTTGTCTCTGCTCCGCCTGTGTTTTAAAATGTCATTAACATTTCTTACATATTTAGGTTTTGGTAATGCAAGCATGATTGACTCTATGTCTGCACAAACACATTCTCAGCACATTGACCTGTCTCTGACTTCTTGATAATCAACAGCTCTTTGTATTTATATTATGTTTAGTATTTAAGATCTGAACAGATATTGATAATTTGATTAACACACACAGAATGAAACACAGATCTTTTTCTTTATAATGCGAAAGCAGGAAATGACTTTATGAAATACAAGTCTAGCTTATTGACTATTTAGTAATTAATGACTAGCAAATTGAACCAAAATACTGGGTAATTTCAAATAAAAAATAGCATGCTTGATTATATGTGACTATAGCATATAAGCTTATCCAATTCAAAACAAGTCTCATTTTGTTAACTCTCTATATTAAGTGTAACTTATTTGGTTTTGTCCATCTGAGTACCAGCATCTTTTTATCTCTCAAATTGTCAAACCTACAGAAAAACAAAGTAAATAATATTACTGTAATGAACTCTCATGAATCCATTACCAACATTTTACCTTGTATCACCTAGTCTCCCCACTTTTGAGGGGGAGAGTATTTTAGAATAAATTCCAGACATCACATCATTTAACTTATAAATACTTCTGTATGGTTTGCTAACTTCTCAGGACTTTTTTGGCATACCCATTATGTCATTATCACGTCTAACAAAATAATACTTAAATCATGTTAAATTCAGTTCATGTTTAGATAGCCATGATTGCCTCAAAATGTTTCTTTACAGTTGGTTTGAAGGTGATTGATTTGCCTTTTCTCATTTGTTCCGAAATAGTCCCCAAATACCTCTTTATCATGTGATTAATTTATTAGAGAAAATAGGTCCTTTGTCCTGTAGAATGGCTCACATCCTAGTTTTTTGCTGTTATTTTGTGGTATGTTTATCTTGTGTTTTCATGGTTAGATCTGGAGGCATGATTAAATTCAGATTAAATTGTATTTTACATGAGTACTTCATATGTGGTTTTGTATACTTTGTCTTGCAAGAAATCGTGAGACTATTAAGATCTGGATGTCCCAATTTTAGTGGTATCAAGATCAATGCTTTCAGGTATATCAGTCTGATCTCTCCAAAATAAAGTTTCCATCAATATTTAATCTGATGGTTTTAACAGCAATGATGATAATGGCTTTGCTCCATTATGTTATTGCAAAAGTTGCAAAAGTGATTTTCCTAATACCATCCTTCATTCTGCCTTTATTAGCTAGAATCCTGTTGTAAAAGATAAATGTGTTTTTTCAACTATTCGGATAGCCTGAGGTTACATGAGATAGGTAAGGTAAATGTTTACTTCTTTCCACTGATTTGTATAGTAATGGGTTGTCTACAGTCTGCAATGGTGTCCAATGAGTTTTATTATTTAGTATTATGAATTCAAAGATATTAATGTATTTGATGTTTATCAATATAGTACACTTATTATCTTTCTTGATAATCAAATTGTCCCATTGTGGATCAGTAGAAACCCACTGGAGTTGCCTTCTGTGGGCAACAGATTCTTAACTCTAATAATCAGGTAAGGTCTAAAACATTTAGGTATCAATATTTAATTACACTCATGGAGGAATTACACTCATGGAGGCTTTTTGATCCATGAGTTCCATGAAGATAACAAAAGTATCAGTTGAAAATGGCTAATGCCCTGCTCTGGAATGAGAAACAGGATATAAAGTGGGTTCTAATTCTCATTTTCTGGTTCTTCGTTGGTAAGGAATTGCTGATAACCTTAATCAGTATGACTAAGGGAAAGGTTGTGATTTCATAAGGGCCCTAGCTAGTCTGTGTGTCCTCTTGTTCCTGTTCTACTCATATTTAGTAGTGAGTGTTTCCAGGGATATTATTGGTAAGTCTATGTTTTTACTTATGTTCTGGCTAGGAATAGAACTCTTATAATTTGAGTTGTTATCAATTGTATAAAACACTTAGTTCCATCTCTAGAGGTATACTGCTGCAACTCTGTATTTCAAATCAGAATATTAAATAAACCATATTTGTACTTTTTTGGTGGCTCAACTGCTTTCTATGTGACCAGAATTTTTTTGAATTTTTGCAACTGGAGGCAATTTTTGTATCTTTTTGGAGAGAAAAATGTCTTCTACTATGAACTTGATATAACGACTGATTTTCCATGGGTTTGCTGGCAGCACAATTCAACAGCTTTCTGCTACCAATTATCTATCATTAATTTAATCCATTTGTGATTCATAAATGCATAGATTGCAAATTCACATAGTCTAATATCTTCATTTATTTAGGCCATCTCTGTATACATGATTTTGCTGTAAAATTAACTCACTTCATCTGAAAACCTATTTTTCTTTTTTTTAAAAAAGATTTTATTTATTTATTTGACAGAGAGAAACACAGCTAGAGAGGGGACACAAGCAGGGGGTGTGGGAGAGGGAGAAGCAGGCTTCCTCCCCCTCCCCCCAGCAGGGACACTGATACTGGACTCTATCCTGGAACTCCAGGATCATGATCTGAGCCTAAGGCAGATGCTTAACCAACTGAGCCACCCAGGAGCCCCTGAAAATCTATTTCTAATCATTGTTTTCCTTTTAACCTGTAAATGGTCAAGACCAGGAGTCAAAAAAACTAGAGCCCACGGGCCAAACCCAGCTACTACCTGATTTTGTTAAAGGGGAAAAAAAGTTATATTGGAGTACAGTTGTGTTCATCCTTTTGCGTATTATCTATGGCTGCTTTGATGCTGCAAGGGCAAAGTCAAGTATTTGTGACAGAGAATATATGGCCCACAATGCTGAGAATATTTACGACCTGGACAGAAAAAAATTTTCTAACCCCTGTTCAAGACTAATGAAATTTGCTCTGTATGTATTCATAGCAATACAGTTCTCAGGAAGCTGTTATGAAAACATCACTAAATAAGGAAAGGAGAAATTGTTTTCCTCAAATACAATCCTTGCATTGTTGCTTAGGAAGAAAAGAGACTTTTTGTCTGTTTTGTCTGTTGCTCTATTCCCATTTCATAGTAGTAGATCAATAAATATTGGTTGAGTGGGTGAATACATGGATGGATTATAGTTTAATGTCTTTAGTAATTAACCAAACACAAGAAATCTACATTAGATTCCTCTTTCTATGGCTGTAGTGATTGTATGACTATCATAGAAGACTACAAAATTGATCACAAACTAAGCAGCCTAACATATATTAATATTTTGTACATAACTCTTTCATGTATCACTTATTAAATACTGTCTTGCTTATAATGAGGAACAGTTGAAGTTAGGTATCTATTTTCTTTGTGTTTCTGGTGAAAAGTTGCTTTTCTGAAACATTACTTGCACCTCTAATCATGAAGAAAAATATCTGAGTCTATTTTTTGTAACCCATTTTGTGACTTCTAAAGGAGAGTTTATGAATTGGTTCCCATTCTTTCTGCTTGATAGACATTATAGTTAAGATTGGTGGTTATTTTGAGATCTGTGAGATCTGTGATTGGTGGATATTTTGAGATATGTACATATATGTGATATATATGCATATATATGTGTATATATATAATCTCACATAAGCATGAAGAGCAACTGGTTATTTGGCTCTGACAGTTCAAAGGATTAAGACCAATTCAAGGATCTGAATCCTAGAACTTGGGTAGCTTAGTTCATTCAAAGTAGTAATTCTGAATTTTCCTTAGGAGCTTTCCTACGAAGTTAGTTATCAAGGGAATAGCTTCATTTCCTTTGAAGTTGTTGTTGTTTTTAATCTCCACGATGAAAAATTTTTGGAAACATATTGTTTCACATATTTTGTCCAATTTACCTTTGTTTCAGTCGAGTCGTTCTGTACTTCCTGTGAGAATTCATCAGTTTATTTTCAGTGAACTGTGATTCAGTGCTTGCTTGATGAAACTTGGATTTAATTCATGGGTCAGTTCACCTTCTTGAGCCAAAAGAGCCTATGGTAAATCTTCACATAGATGTATCTTCAATGTCACTTAACTCCTACTTAACTGGCTTGTCTCTTTTAGGAGATGTTTCTGTGTTTTTAAAACTCTTTTCAGTGCCTATTAATTTACAGCCAAGTAGTGTGATAGAACTCAATATTTACCCTGTGTGAAGTTCACAGTTCTAATGTATACACTATAGGATGTGGAGACTAAAAGTACCCAGGTTTTGAAAATTTGTGACATTAGACTAGTCATTTGATCTCTTTAGTCTGAGTTGCCTCACCCATAAAGTGGGGGTATAACAACAGTAACAAACTCACACATTGAGAGGATAAAAAGAAGTTAATACAAGTAGAAAAAGTCACTTGGCACATAGAAATCACTTGAAAAGTGTTAGTTATTATTATTATTACTAAACTACTCAAATATTTATTGCCTATATGCAAACACCAATCTTTGTCCTCTCATCCAAAACATACCTCAGAGATTCCTACAGGTTCTCAAGTAAGGATTTCTCACAAGTCATCACAAACAACGGATTGTCTGCTATATTCACTACACAGTATCCACCTTGATCTTGCTTTCTCATTCTGTTTCCTGCTTTTCTTATTTATATATTTTAAAAGATTTTATTTATTTATTAGAGAGAGAGAGAGCACACACGGGGGGGGGTAAGAAAGAGAAGCAGACTCCCCAATGAACAGGGAGCCCAATGCGTGCCTCAATCCCAAGACCCTGGAATCATGATCTGAGCTGAAGGCAGACGCTTAACTGACTAAGCCACCCAGATGCCCCTGTTTCCTATATTTTAATCCACTGCTAGAAAAGTCACCTAGAGGAATTCAGTGATGATACTACTTTCCATGTCCATGTCAAGTATTGTCATCTCAGGAGGCTCCCATAGAATGAAATCCACAAGGTACCCTTTTATTGTTGGGTTCTATGCTGGGTACTCTGTGGAGGGAGATTAATTCTGAGATACATTTTTTATTTAATTCCAGTATAGTTAACGTGCAGTACAATATTAGTTTCAGGTGTCAAATGTAATGATTCAACACTTCCGTTCATCACTCTGAGCTCATCCTGACAAGTGTGTTCCTTAATCCCCACCCTGTATTTCACCCATCCCCCCAACTACCTCTCCTCCGGTAACCATCAGTTTGTTCTCTAGAGTTAAGAGTCTGTTTCTTGGTTTGTCTTGCTCTCTTTTTTTCCTTTGCTCATTTGTTTTATTAAGTTTTTATTTAAATTCCAGTTAGTCTACAGTGTAATGTTCATTTCAGGTGTACAATATAGTGATTCAGCACTTTCATACGACACCTGGTGTTCATAACAAGTGCACCTCTTAATCCCCATCACCTGTTTAACCTCCCCACCCACCCGTCCTCTGGTAACCATCAGTTTGTTCTCTAGAGTTAAGAGTCTCTTTCTTGGTTTGCCTCTCTCTGTCCACCCCCTTTGCTCATTTGCTTTGTTTCTTAAATTCCACATATGGAATTTAACATATGGAATGAAATCATATGAAATGAAATGAAATCATATGGTATTTGTCTTTTTTCTGACTGACTTATTTCACTTAGCATTATACTCTCTAACTCTGCCGTGTCATTGCAGTGGAAGGAGTTAGTTCTTTTTAATGGCTGAGTAATATTCCATTGAATATATACACCACCTCTTCTTTATCCACTCATCAGTCAATGGATACATGGGCCGTTTCTTTAATTTGGATATTGTAGATAATGCTGCTATAAACATCAGGGTACATGTATCCCTTTAAATCAGTATTTTTATATCCTTTAGATGACTATTTAGTAGTGAAATTGCTGGATTGTAGGGTAGTTCTTTTTTTTAACATTTTATTTATTTGACTGTGAGAGAGAGAGAGCATAAGCTGGGGGAGAGACAGGGGGAGAAGCAGGCTCCCCACCAAGCAAGGAGCCCAATGTGGGGCTTAATCCCAGGACTCCAGGATCACGACCTGAGCTGAAGGCAGACGCTTAACCAACTGAGCCACCCAGATGCCCCTGAGTTGATATGCATCTTTTCATTTATTTTTTACAAATGAGACACCTAGGTAGCTCCATCGGTAAAGCATCTGACTCTTAGTTTCGGCTCAGGTCATGATCTTTCTTGCTGTTGTGAGATCAAGCCCTAAGTTGGGCTCTATCTTGAGTGCAGAATCTGCTTCAGATTTCTCCCTCCCCCTCAGCTCCTCTCCCACACTCTCTCGTGTTCTCTATCTCTAAAATAAATGAAATATTTAAAAAATTATTTTTAAACCACATATGTAAAGTATTTACAAATAATACAAAGTACTGTTTCATAATTTTAAAATGCACAACAATGTCCTACATTACACATTACTTTGTGCATTTTTAAAAGGATTTAAGTATAGATAGATAGATGATATATAGATAGACAAATAGATACAGACCTACTTCATTCTTTTTTTTTTTTTTAAAGATTTTATTTATTTGACAGAGAGAAACACAGCCAGAGAGGGAACACAAGCAGGGGGAGTGAGAGAGGGAGAAGCAGGCTTCCCGCCGAGCAGGCAGCCTGATGTGGGACTCGATCCCGGGTCTCCAGGATCATGACCTGAGCCGAAGGCAGTGGCTTAACCAACTGAGCCACCCAGGCATCCCTACTTCATTCTTTTTAACTGTGATCAACTGTGTATAATATTTATGTTAGTGTCTCCTTGTAGAAGATTTAAAACCATCAGGTGTTAATTTCTGAAATTAATATGTAAATTTAATGCAATTATTATTAGGATCTCAAAGATTTATCTTGGGAAATTTATGGAATGATCTTAAACTTACATGATTATATATGCTCTAAAATTGCCAATAAAATTAAAGAGGTGAAAATACTTTCCTTAATACATATGAGAACATGATATAAAGTATAATGAAATAGGTTTTGGTAATGAAATAGAAAAACATGTCACTAGAACATACATATTAGTATCTATGAGATTTTAAGATATGACAGTTGTAGGTAGCTCAATTCTGTCAGAAAAGAATTGCTTAACAGTCCTGGTACAATTGGCAACCCATCTGGAAGATAAACATAGTGGGTTTTCATCTAATACCCCCAAATAAATTCCAGTTACATATGTAATTAATCCATAAAATCTTCTAAGAAAATAAATGAAATTAAATGTTTAAGTTGAGATATGTGAAAACCTCTTTTTTTCCCCTAAGATTCTATTTATTTATTTGACAGAGAGAAACACAACTAGTAAGGAAACACAAGCAGGGGTAGTGAAGAGAGGGAGAAGCAGGCTTCCTGCTGAGTAGGGAGCCTGATGCGGGGCTTGAACCCAGGATTCCGGGATCATGACCTGAGCTGAAGGCAGCTTCTTAACGACTGAGCTACTCAGGCGCCTTCATGAAAACTTCTTAACTCAGACTGGAAATCCAAAGGCTATGAAACAAAAGTTAAACATATTTGACAATACAATTAGAAATTTTGGTTGCAGAAATGTCAGAAACAAAATACATAGACAAATGATAGATAAATAAAACACTATAATAAAGGTGCCTGGGTGGTTCAGTTGGTTAAGTATCCACTCTTGATTTTGGCTCAGGTCATTATTTTGGGGTCCTGAAATCGAGCCCCATATCAGACTCCACACTAAGCAGGGAGTCTACTTGATGATTCTCTTTCTCCCTCTCCCCCCACTCACTCCTGTTCTCTCTCTCAAATAAATAAATCTTTAGAAAAATAAATAAAACACTATATACAGAGAGCTCCTACAAAGTAATATGGAAAAGATAATACAAAAGGAAAATAGGTAAAAAGATTATTAGTGGACACTTCACAAAAGAGCAAATCCAATGTCCAACACATACATGAAGTGATAATCAATTTTACTTGTAGTTAGGAAATCTAAATTAAAGTAATACCATTTTTATCCATCTAGTGGATATTATTAGAAAGATTACCCATTGATAGTAGAGATGTGAAACATTGCAAATATTTTATTTTTTAAAGATTTTATTTATTAGAGAGATAATGCACAAGTAGGGTGAGGGGCAGAGGGAGAAGCAGACTCCCCGCTGAACAAGGAGCCTGATGTGGGGCTCAATCCTGGGACTCTAGGACCATGACTTGAGCTGAAGCCAGACACCCAACCGAATGAGTCACCCAAGCACTCTGTTTTGTTTGTTTATATTTATACTTGCTTTTATATATACTTACATTTATATTATTTATATGTCTCCTTTTACTCAATCCCACTGTTGTATAAGGGCATAAGTAATAGGGTGTTCCTTTTTAGTATTGGTCACAAAAAAAGCCTGAAAACAAAATAAATGCCCATTAGTAGAAGAATGATTAAATGAACTATAATACATGCATATGATGGGATAGTTTATAGTTAGTAAAAACACTGAAGTAAAGCTGTTCCGGTTATACGTCCTCACATAAATCTCTCATCAGACTTTCTCTTCTACCATTTACAAAGCCAAAGCATATAAATGGAGATAAACTGGTGTGTGTGTGTGTGTGTGTGTGTGTGTGTGTGTGTGTGTGTGTGTGTGTGTTGGAAGGCAGACAGAGATGTTTTATGGTAGCAGCAACTAAACTCAAATCTGCCCCAAGCCTGTAAAATCTCACCTGTTGAAGCCAAAATGGATATTGTCTGCTCAAGGGTGGTTCCTTGGAAGAGGTTGTATCCAAGGAGTTTCAAATTATTAGGCATAACTGTGAGAATCCCCTCAGATATTGTTAGCATCTATCACAGGAATCAAGAATCTGGTCCTCGAGGAAAAGGAGTTTAGGGTTTCCATAACCCATGGGGAATTGAACTTTAAGAAAGCAAGATAAGAATAAAGACCAGATTAGCTAGGTAAGGATAAGTACAAGTTACCTCTATGTGTATCCAGAATTGTTTAGGGTTCCCTCTGGGCAAATTAGATGATGGCATATGATGGTGAAACAAATTTCAAATTTTGCCTGTTAACTTGAGTGTAGTTTTCTGAAGTTTCCCATATGGACAGATTGATTTCAGGGAGCCTCAATTGAGAATGTCTGAGGAAGGCATTTAAGACAATCAGATTAAAATAATATGAGGGTAGGTTGAGGGTGAGCAAGGCAGAGGAGAAAATTAACTAGATACAAAGAAATAGAGTGAATTGATGACCTGCTTCTTCAGTAATAGTGAGCAGCTTCCAACGGTAGGCCTTGACTCTACATTTAAAGCATATTTATGTTTGGGAGTTTTTAATTTGGGGGGATCATTGTTTGCATTTTCACTTTAGCATGTTTGTGTTCAACTTCCTTTACACTATACAGTTAACCAGGCTTCTGGACTAGTCAGTATCCCCATAATTTCATGTTGAAAATTAGTACAATTTTATAAATCAATAACCAACCAATTCACAAGGTTATTATGGTTTTCTCATTGCCCTAAGAAATCCAAGTATACTGTATGTGTAAATTATGTATTTCAAATCTTGGACAGACTGTCATATAAGAAGCATTTAAGATAATTAACTTATGGGCACCTGGGTGGCTCAGTCGTTAAGCGTCTGCCTTCGGCTCAGGTCATGATCCTGGAGTCCCAGTTTCAAGCCCCAAATCGGGCTTCCTGCTCGGTTGAAAGCCTGCTTCTCCCTCTCTCACTTCCCCTGCTTGTGTTCCCTCTCTCGCTGTGTTTTGCTCTGTCAAATAAATAAATAAAATATTTTTTAAAAAAAGATAATTAACTTATGAGAAAATATTCAACTTTGACAGTAATCAAATAACAAAGCACAAAAATTAAAATAATAATTGCATTATCCTTTTCATCTCTTACGCTTTTTCTGTCTACTTCTTTTACACCAACTGTGTCTGCTTTTGTCTGGCTGCTAACAAAAATGGATACTTGTAACATACAAAACACCAGGTTCTAGGAATATAACGTTGCTCAAGGGAATTTATGCATTGCTGGCTTTATATTCCTGATACCTAAATTTTCTTGATGTTGGCGAGGCACTGAAAATGCTTCGGAAAAGGGAAACAAATGAGAGATAGGAAGTTGGATTATTTCAGCTTTTGAGGTAGTACTTAAGTACTTACACATTTCCAGAGGACATTGGTTACAGATGCTGAAGAAGGAAACTCATGGATAGAGATGCCCTCTAACTGAGATGTACAGGAATAAGAAATTTGGAAGTGCAAACATTTTTTTAATTTCTTTGAACTTTTAATTCGAGGAGACTTCATTTTTGTTCTTTAATTTCTCTCTGGGAAAGAAGTAATTGAGGGGGGGTTCAGAGTATTCAAATTTGGGGCATCCTTCATGTTGTAATTATTTGGGCTAATTGCATAATCTCTGGTGAGTTATATTAAACAATGCAGATAGGCCTAATTTGAAATGGAAAATAGAAGAAAGATAAACTATTCTGCCTAGGGTACAATGTAGCCTTGAAGTTAATTTTATTAATGTCTTATTCTGACCCACTTTGTAGTCTTCTGAGGACAAAAATGCGAACTGTCTTCACAGCTGGTCCCAGAAAGATACATAACATAGAAGTAGTTGATACTAGAAATGCAGGAGTAGGGCTACCTCATCAGGGTTGGAGCAGTACTGCCCTGATATATTACTAGTTTACTTTCCCAAGGGGAATGGCCATACCATAGGCTTCATTATGGGTTAAGACAGTGGTTTTCACCCCTAGCTGCACATTAGAATTATCTGGGGAGTGTTTAAAATGCTTAAACTTTGTCTTAGAGCAATTAAATCAGAGATATCTGGGGTTGAGGTCTAGTCTTATTAAAAAGCCCTGGGTATATCCTGTATGCATTTGTCTTGGGTGGAGTTACCCATGAAATAGACTTTGTAACAGAAATTTGCCTATGAGGAAGTTTATTGGTAAGTACTCTCAGGAACAATTAGCTGTAACACAGTAAAGAAGGATTGGGCAGATGAAATTGAACTTCAGTTGCTGTAACAAAGGTCTCCGCATAGTCAATGCCACAAGGAGGTCTGGATCTGATACGACTCTCCATATTTTTCTCAAATTAAGGCATGATAGCTGAACACCTTTATACCCTTACATCTACCCCACTTTGGATTTGGGTTGCCCTCAGGGAATGAGTGTGACCGTGGGAATGAAAGCTCCTTCCCACTGAAAGGAATTACCAGGAGATACTCAGCTCTAAGCTGTCAGCAGCCAGCACTACACATGTAGTCAGATTCCACAGCCCATAGCATTGCCCAGAACAATGAAGTAGTGGAGTTAACCTTTCTGGCCCCATTCTAAAACACATTTCCCAGACCTCCCCAGCAGAATAAAACATATATGCCTGACTGGTGAAGACAGGGAGGGAAATCTGGTCTCAATACCCAGTGGGACTATGTTAATTAGTAATGGAGTCACAGCAGAAAAGTCAAGCATCATGGGCATGACTGTCCTTCCTTCTCTCTTACCTTAAATATGGGTGCCCTTAAAAAGTATGTACTTTGCTTCCTATCTACCATGTGATAATACAAGCCTATTGTAGGAGTTGGTTCACACCTTGCAGCCACTATCCATTTTTTGTGCATGCATATGACTGGCTATGTAAGCTCATTATCAGGAAGAGGACATGTGGCACTACATCTTTAGCTGCATTTGAGTTGCCATGTTGTGACTCCAACTTTATTTTCTTTCTTGCAATGTTTCCCAATTGTTTATAAGCTGGAGAGGTAGAGAAAAGAAACTAGTTTTCCCCAGATTATTTCCTCAAAAATTTTAAATAAATAAAACATACAGGGGCACCTGGGTGCCTCAGTCATTGAGTGTCTGCCTTTGGCTGAGGACATGACCTCAGAGTCCCGGGATTGAGCCCCGAGTCAGGCTCCCTGCTCGGCGGGAAGCCTGCTTCTCCCTCTCTCACTCCCCCTGCTTATGTTCTCTCTCTTGCTGTGTTTCTCTCTGTCAAATAAATAAGTAAAATCTTTAAAAAAAATACAGGAACAGAAAAAGAATTAAAATTGTAGTGAATGGGACGCCTGGGTGGCTCAGTTGGTTAAGCAACTGCCTTCGGCTCAGGACATGATCCCGGAGACCCGGGATCGAGTCCCACATCGGGCTCCCTGCTTGGCAGGAAGCCTGCTTCTCCCTCTCTCACTCCCCCTGCTTGTGTTCCCTCTCTGGCTGTGTTTCTCTCTGTCAAATAAATAAAATCTTTAAAAAAAAAAAAATTGTAGTGAATGAATACTAAAGACAATTTAAGACAGTAAAGGTAAAGTAAGGAAATTATACTCTGCCAAGTATAATGATAATGAAAGAAGACATAAAATATGTAGAAATTCGGGTGTTTTCTTTTAAGATTGTATTTATTTCAGACAGAGAGGGTGCTAGAGAGACCACTATCAGGGGGAGGGGTAGAGGGAGAAGGAGACTCCCTGCTGAGAAGGGATTGCCAGGACCCTGGGGTCATGACCTCAGCAGAAGGCAGACACTTAACCAACTGCAACCCCTAGTGTCCCTA